>JAQGEQ010000039.1:0-56140 GCA_034620365.1 Pegea sp. RAD2-039 | reverse complement strand
TCACCTGAAATAATATGTCCACTTCTAATGAAAAGCTGCTGTATGAATAAATTTTTCTTTTGAAGTCTTAACCCTACATATAAGGAGCCCCAAGACGTGTATGCTATAAATGTTAGGTAACTACAAAAGATAATCCAAGCGAACCAATCAGAGCTTCCAACTTGTAAAACAGACAAAGAAGTACTAAAACAGTTTACTTAATAAATATAGAAACTATTTTTGTTTGTTGTAAGGATTTTAAAAGGTAGATGTACTATTTAAGTGTCTATAATCATAATGAATATGATTATCTATTTCATGAGAATTAAATGAAAAACTAAATGTTATAAAACCTATTGAAAATTTTTTAAATTTACTATTCTTCGTTATATCATGACATAATATATGTTTAATCATTAAAAAAATGAAAAAAAATTCAAAATAATCAGTTAAATAAACAAATTTGATCAAATTGTTTACTCACAAAATACAGATGATGCAACCGTCCAATTCGAATCATTTCTTGCACACTCGTTTAGAGGACTTAATCCAATGGAGTTATCAATGGGAGTCAAAATATGAATAGTGAAGAGCGCAATCAATAATACTTCAAAAAGTATATGATACTTCAAGAACTTCGAAACAAAATTGTTGTAAGTGATAAGCATCGGATTTCTGAAAAAAATATTTTATTATAAATGGATATAAGAATATTAATTATTAATAACTTACAAATTTATTGAAGCTTTAAATGGCATTTTGAATTTTTTTCTGAAAAAAATTTAAATATTGTAGATTATTAAAACGTAAAACAAGCATATCTATATATGGTACTTGCTAATTTAAATATTTTAGAAATTTTTTTTCTCGTTTAGCTGTCTGACAAATATGATAAAAATTTAAGTTATATCTAATCTAATATGTCTAACTTTAATCCTCAAATAATAAATCAAATAATCTAATTACATCTTGAAATCAACTTTAATAAGAAATAGAAAAATTTAATTGATATTTTATATTTTACAATGCTTTGTAGCTTCTTAACAATGGAAAAGCCACTTTGAAAACACCATTAAAAATTTACTTATTTAACTATAATGAATTATTTCTTTAAATAGATATCTTAGATTAATTTTTCTCATTCTAAGGTAACCTAGAAAACCTTCTACAACAACTGTATTTAAATTATATCAAAGTCCTTAACGCTGATTATCTGTTATTGAATATCTTTTACAGTAAACTTTCTAAACTTTAAATTTAGTAAATCAAATTGAATTTCTTAAAAAACATATATTAATACAGTAAGCAATACTCTTAGTTAACAATGAAAAAGTCTAGCTATTTACAGAAAAAAAGAACTCAGTACTAGTTATTTATAAAAGTTTTATAAAGCTATCTTTAGAAAATTGTTTAATCTCCAAATATTCTCCAGTATAAATTGTTAAATGCTGGTTATATAAGATATTTTTGTTAAAAATTTTTCACAAAAAACTTTTATTTAGTTGTATTAGTAAATAAATTAGTTAATTTTGGATAAATTGATATACAAACATAATTACGTCGATTGGTTTTTGACCTTTAAAATATTATTCACATTTAATCATTTTTTTAATTAAAGAAGTTTCTTTGTATGATTTTTCTTAAAGATGAGTTGTTGCTTTATTCGTTTACAAGATACAAATTAATCTTGCCTTTATAATAATTTACCTACAAGCTTTTTTAATTTAATTGTTAACTGATTCTTCTTAAAAATCTTGAAGTTTATATTAAAAAATAAAAAATAAGAAGATTGTTTGCTTTATTTAGATATTTATTTTACCAAATCCTTGAGAGAGAGCTTGAAAAGAGCATGGCTCAATAGCAGACACTCTCACAAACAATAAAACTACTATATATATACGACAAGAATATTGAGAAAACAAAATTTATTGTAGTTCCAGAGATTCTATATTTAAACTAGACTGAGTTGATATATTTTAAGAGTACAACTAATTAAAGGTTATTACACTGAAGTGATCAAGATTGATTGTTATGGAAAAGATTTTAGAAACATAAACTTGTACTTAAAGTCAGATGATACGTTATTGGCAAGGGATTGCACCGAATATGGGATCATAAATCTGTTAATTTATTGCTGGTCTTTAAAATATACAGCTGATTGACAAAAAATGTTTAGTTAGGAATATTTGGTCTAAGTTTTGAGCTCCTAGTATGCATACCAGTCTTTTACAGTGTGAAGAGCTTTTAGAAATTTTAAATGATTGCAAAAGTTTCGTTTAGTGTCATCTGCATATACAAACCACTAACATTATCCACTGCTACAAGTCCTTTAGTTAGATCTTGAATAAAACGTAATAACAAGGGGGTCCAAGAACGGAAGCTTATAAAGCTCCATAGATAACTTGACTAGGGTAGATACAGATCTTTAAATACGAGTTTTTGTAATCTATCTAATATATCGTATTCTATTCATTATAAAACAGATCTGTCAATCTCTAATTTTTGTTAAAATTTGACCAGCATGAAAAAATTAATAATGTAGCCAAGTTAGGATAAATGATGTCACAAAAATTTCTACTTTTATAATGGGCTATGAGTTTGTTAAAAGGTGAAATATATTGAGTTAAGGAAGATATCTGTGTCACAAAGTCATCCTAGACATCAGGTATCAGATAGTTCTTCATAAGATGATCGGTCATATAATGGTGAATGATAGGTTCTTCAATCTTACAGATAACTGAAGTCCGTTAAAATGGTTTTTAGTTGGTGGAGTGGTCTTTCACACCTTAATTGAATAAGATCAATGGCAAATTTGGGGATATTTATAATTTCTAAGATTGATTTTAAACAGTAGAGGTAGAGTAAGATAGGAGGAAAGTGGTTTTTCTATTAAAACTTAGCATATCTCTGATCAAGAGTGTTAAAAACTGTTAGTTTTAAATAAAATACATCTTTAGTTACCATAATGGCCTTCTGTCACGATCAATCATCTTACAGACACTTGTAAGAATATGGAATTCTATAATATTCTGTAAGCTTTGATATTTTAAAACATTACATACACCAAAATTTTTATTACCGAAATGTTTCTACTCTTTTATTAACTACTAAAAAAATGCCACTCGTGACTATTAATAATAATCATTAAAGATAAAAGCTTTTTACCAAACTTGCCTTAACTTTAATTAAATGTATTGGCTCATTTTGGAATATAGCATATAATTTATAAATGAACTTATTTAAATTTAAAATTTGTTTAAGTTTGAAATTTTGTTAAAACTGTATACCAAAAACATTTTGCATTCTTTTACATATACTTTTGTTCTGCTTGAAATGGTAATCAGCGTAAAACTAAGATTTCTTTTAGTATTCGACACTATCCGAAAAGTTTATAACAGATTTCCAAACTCTTAACTTTGAAGGCAATTTTTTATTTTCGAAAGTAGTCGATTTAATCAGCATATATCTAAACTTTTTGCCAAATTTCTGACAAAATTTATATTGAAATCTAATTTATAATATGATTGTTGTATAAAAATAAAATTTCAAATGCTTAAATTTCAAAAGTTCTTTTTCTTATAAGCGAAGTACTTTCAAACAACCTCCGATTGAAATATTAGCTTGATTTAAAACAATAAAGTGTTTTAAACAAGTTCTTGAAACAGTTAAAAAATAAAAATCTTCTAAATTTGATGAGTAATTTTTATTTTTTAGGCATTTTAGCAAAATAAACTGATGCTAAATGTTATGTTGTACTGAATAGATAGATGTTTTGTTACAGGGTTTTTCCCTCTTTCAACGAATGTATGCAAGTCATAGCATATTGCCACGAGTGTAAACCGTTTGTTGTGTCTCAACATTTTGTGTTAGGTTTACAATATGAGAATAGTTTTTTCAACATTTAAATAGAATTAAAAACTACTCAAACACTAAAATCATAAAATTTGAAAGACTTTTTTAAGAACATACGTTTTAGCTTGAACTTTAAAAGGTGAAATTTTTACTATTTATAAGGTTTTTTTTTCAGAATTAGATGCAAACCTTTAGAATTTATGTTAGTGTTGAGTTTCATACTAAAATTGGCAACAGAATTTTTATTAATTTCTTATTAATTGTTTCATGAGTTGACCTCTGTTTAATTTAATATTTTTGTGGTAGAAACTATTCCTGTTCTTATCTATTATTATTCCTTTCATTATTATTTCTTTCAACTAAAAAATTTATAATTTCGCTTAATTTGTGTTTAACAAATTTATTCTTGTATTTTTTTAAACTACTTTAATTAATTTAAAACTTGTTTAAAATCAATTTGCTTTTAAAATACTTATTATTTAATAATAATAATTAATAATAATGACTGTTATTTTAAAAGGCAACTCTTAATGTTTTATGTTTGCCTTTTTTAACTTGCCTGTTATTTGTGATATACCAAACATTAATAAAATAGTTTTAAAAACTTGACCATTAATTCTTGAAATAAAATTTAGAAACATATTTATTTTTTTTTTTAGATTGCATAAGAAATAATAAATATTAATTCTTAAACTACAACGATGACAACTCCTTTTCCATCATTTATTCCAAGCACTGTTAGTGTATCTTGGTTTAATCACAGTGGAATTCGAGATCCAGAAGAAGAACTGAACATTTTAGAAGAAGAATATGAAGAGACTATGCATAAAATTATGTATAAGAATTGTGATCTTCCTATTGTCGGAATTAATGATGTTCAATTTATTAATTTTGATTCATCAGAACATAATCAATATGTACAAATTTATGCTCTTGACTCTGATGAGTCACTTCAAGAAAGAGAAGATATTTTTGTGCATGAGGTGATTAATCCCCCAAATGTTGAGATTATCCCTGAGTCTGATGAAGATACACTCTCTGGCTCAGGTGACAGTTCTCGGTTGACCACGGAATCTAGTTCTTCTGATGTTGTCACTGAATCAGACTAAGAAGAAAATCTGTCTGAAGTTGTACCTTCTTACCAATATGTTAACATTTTTAGCTATATCTTATTCATATTCTTTATATCTAGATATATAAATGTGGTCAGTATTTCTGTAAATATGAATCCCTATTAAAAATCTTAACGCCCTTATCATTATAATTTCTATATTTTAATTTGTGTTTTTCTTTTTCTTAATATGTTCTGATGTGTTTGCTAGCTACTTAATAAATTTCATTTGTGTAAGCTACTTTCAGTATTCTCTATATCTCCAGTTTTCTTCCGAAGTTTTTTCTCTATTTGTTTGTTTTACTCCATATCATTTATAGAGCAATCACTTTTTCCATTTAAAATCAACTAGTTATAATCAATTGTAGTTACTTTTTCTATCAGCCTTTTTAGATTTTTTAAATAAAAGTAACACTATTAAAAGAACAGGTTAATGATAGTTCAAAGAATTTAAAATATGTTTATGAAACAATTGAGCATAAATTTAATTAACTTAATTAAAAAACTTGTAGCATTCTCAATACTGATTACTTTCATCTGAAATAAGGAGTTTATATCTTTGTTTATACCATAAAAATTGAGTTATAGAAATGATTTGATATAGACATGGCATAATTTCATCATCTTATTGTTGTCATAGTTAAAGTTTTTTACTGTAAAATCAGAATACAGTCATTTTAGGTTTTATAATCAGGTATGGCTGAGCCCACAGATGATGCTTATAGATTTAATCTAAAAGTATTGTAGCTGAATAAAAGAAGGTTTTAACTTACTGATGGCTTAACTTGATTTGCTATTTAGATTCTGTGTTGGTTGATGCTTGGTAAAAACTTCAAGTTAGGTTTTTACTGCATCAGGCTTAGATATATATAAATGCTTCAAGATATCTTGAATTTTGTAGTTTTCGAAATGAGCTTTGTTCCTAACTAAAATAAGCTGATCAACTTTTACATGCTAACAATTATTTTTTTTGTACTGAACGATCGAAATATTATATGCAAATTTAAAATCTTACTTAGTGTTTCTTTAATTCGATGTTAATTTAATTTACAAGTCAAATAAACTATTTTTGGGAACAATTTTTAAAATTCTTCTCAAATCAGTTTTCATTTGAAAGTTTAAGTTATTGTGTTTCAAAACTTCTCATTTCTATTGTTTAAAAGTTCCAAAATACTATGTTTAAAATTATTTATTTTATTTTTGTAAACAATTTCTTTATTCTCATTTTTAATAATAGTTACAAAAGCCTAAAATGGCCAGTTACAAAATAAAAGTTGTTAATTACTTTTATACTTCAAACTTATAGGGTTTTTCGGGTTCATACAAATCTTTTAGTTATTAATTTTTGTCTATAGGTTTAATTTAACTCTAAGAAATAATTTTTCGGGTTTTTAGGTTTAATCTCTGAACTTTGAAATGCTACAAGGTTTTCAATATTCAAAGGCAACAGAAAATACTAACGTTGTAAATGGTTTTCCACTAATATTCTTCAACTGCTATAACTTCTGAGATGGCTTTTTATCAGCTTTAAAGAAGTGAAAATAGGTAAAGTCTACTTAAGATGGTATATATCCTTTTCATGTTTGGCGAATAAATAATTCTAGAAAAGGTCGCTTAGAGCTTTTTAAAATATATAAAAATAATTGCTATCTGCAAATGTGACTTCTTTTTTAAATAGATAAGCACCTAATTTCTAAAATTGAAAATGTTGAAATAAGTTTTTGTTAAACTTTGAGAAATATTAAACTTCAAAAAAAAGATACAAAAGAAAAGCTAAACACAATCAAATTTGTTGATTTTAAAACAAATGCCAAAACAAATAGTGGAAAAAAGCTATTTTCGAATTAAAATTTTCATAAAAAGCCTAGTTTAAGAAAGAATTTAAACACTGCAGATAGCAGAAAAATTGATAAAAAAAGTCTGAATATATGCGTGTAATTTAAATACTCAAAAATCTTTTATCTTTTGAATGCACGATTTTAGAATCAAAACGTTTATTATCATTAATTCAATAAGCTTAAAATTAAATAATAGTTGCACAAAATGCTTGATAAAAATATCAACTTAGAAAGCATAAAATATTTGATAATGATGTTAAATTTTCTATGATAGCTTATGATATTTCCTCTGTTTGAGAAAAACGTATCTACCTAAAATATTCTTTCATTAAAATATCATGAAAAAATCATGAAAAGAGTAGAATAAAAATTCAAAATTCAAAAATTTAAACAATCAATACCTGTTCAACCACACAATATGTCTTAGAGTCCTCACAGATTTCACCAGGAAGACCTTTTGTACAATGTTTGAAGAGTTCCAAATTATTTAGATATTGAAATCTAAAGAAAGAAATTTGTTAAAAATATTAGGTAAAGATTTGTTCTCTCACAACTTAAGTTGATGAATGAAGAAGAATGTAGTCCAGCTAGAATCAATAAAGGCCTCTTGACAAATAAAACATTCATGTTTCAGGTTGTTGTGACAAATGATACTTCTCCATATTTATTTCAACTAGTTCAATTCAACAATTTCCTGAAAGTATAAAAAATGCTGAAACATGTAAAATTATAAAAACTAATCTTTTATTTTTATCTATATATCATTAAAACTCTATTCTCATAATTAGAATGTACTGATTTATTATCACTAGCTAAAAAATAAAACATATTTTTAGGAAAAATGCTTTATCTTAAGTGAAAACATATAGATTTAGATTGTGTTAGACGGTATTTAAACTTTATCAAAATAGATAATAACAAATTGGTTAATCAAGTAATCAACATTATAGAATGTTTTGTAAATTTGATATTAAAAAGTATTTTCTTTATTTTTGTGAGACATTAACAATAGAGTGAAAAATGAAAACAAGGTTATGAACAATACTACAGATCTACGTTACAAGTTATCCTAATAAAAATCAAATTAAACAGTACTAGATAAGTGATTTTCATTTATATTAGAATGAAGTAAACTATTTTGAGTATTTTTTAAACAATAATTAAACAATCCTGATTTGATACTATAGGTAAAATTTATGTTGTTATAAATTATACAAAAAATTATACAAAACATTGTTAAAGGTGAGTATTTTGAATTTCTGTTCTAATTTATAAATCTGTTTGTCTTGATATAAAATTTGCTAAAAGTTAGTCTTCTCAAATCACGTATTTTATAAAACTATCTGACTTTTGATATGTTTATGATAAGCCGCTAAGACATTTAATCTTTGAAACAAACTCCATTTTTCAAAATAACTTTAGTTTACTTTAATTATTATCCTGTCTTATTAAATACTCAATGAATAAATAATTGTTATTTTATAAATTAAGAAGTTTGTAAATTACGCTTTCTTAAATGAGAAGTAGTGAAAAAGTAGATATACAAAAAGATCAACAAACTTATCTGATATGAAACCAATAGGTATAAACGTTACAAACTTTTAAAATATTTTCTGATGTTAAAAAAGGTCCTAGGTGGTTTCAATGACATATCTCTTTAAAAAAAGCAATGCAATTTTCAAAATAACGCTTAAGATGTTAAGTAGGCATTTGGGTTTTTATAGTCAAAGTACTGGGCGAGCATTTAGTTGTAAAAGGTAAGTATAAATATTTTCACCCTATATACTTTGAAACAAGCGTAACTTTTTAACTTTCTTGGTTGAAAATCAAACAATCTTTTCATGCTTAATTAACATATATGTTTTAAAACTTTCAACTTAAAACTTTTTTGCTCTACTTAAAATAAATAATAATATTTTAGATGTAGATTCTAGTGGTAAAATAATACCTCAATCAAGATTACGACATTACTACCCAAGTGATGTTAATTATAAAGGTAGAATCTTTTAAATCGTAGACAGGTAAAAACTATATTATAACCGACATACATTCGAAGGGCGTGTCTTTTACTTTATTTTAATTAAAGTTTCGCCTACACCAATCAAATAATTAATTTGTTGGAAGCTATGACAAAAAATAATGCAGCTGTTACAATTTGGACTGTTTTAAATGCTTTTGTCGAATATTAAGTAGTTTGTAATATGCATTTTACAGTTCTTTGCCCAAAATAAAGCTTTGAGTCGAAAAGCAATCCTGGTGTTTTATTGTTTAATTTAATAGATTTGTTTAGAAAAATAGATTACAAGTCAGTTATTTAAATATTAGAGATGTCAATGAATAATTTCGATTAAACAGCCGACCAAAACTAAATAGTTAAACATCTGAAATTTATGTTGTATTATGTGAAAACTACGACTGTCTTAAGTGTCCTTAGTGGTTACCTCTGTAGTTTGTACTAAAATATACGTTTTTGAGATTTTGGATTGTTTACTACTAAATTATAATCTTAATTAGAAAAACCTCTTAGATTTGAAATAATAATTATTCTTTTCATTTTCTTTGAATATAGTTTTTGATAGACAGCAATAATTTGATTGTAAGTTGCAAGCTGTACAAGATAGCATATATATTACAAAACAACTAAAATATTTCTTTTCGTTTTTACTAAACAACTTCAATAAGTGATGTATTAACTGATGTTCAGTTTATTATGTTATTGAGTAAATCAAATGAAGTACAAAATAAAGTTTGAATGTTGGATTTATGTCGAATCAATTCCAAATAAAATTTTATTTCAACAGTTTCATCAAAATACAAAGCTTAAAACCTTAAGTTGATGAAGTTATAAAATTAGTTGATGATAACAACTTACAAAAATGTCAGAAACAATTGAGATGTTAGTTTGGTCAGATATAAAAACTAAATTTAAAATTTTCAAACGAATCAAACCGAAAATAATTTCATCTTACAAAATTCTTGTTTATCAGATCCTATTTGAAATCAGCTAGTTTAATATAAGAAATATCAATGAATTAATCTGATCATACAATGACAGCAGCTAAAAGTAAATGTTCACTTCATATGAAGGTAATATATTAATAGAAAAATTGAAACTCAGAATAGCAATATAATAAAACATTACAAAATAAAAAGCTGAGATCACAAAAATTTGACCGATCAAATTACAGTAAAAATTAAAAAATGAAATAAAATTTGATGAAATGTAAAAATGAGGTGATGAAGATGAGAAAGGCATAGATTGCAAAATCATAAATTTGACTTTTTATGTAGAAAGAAATCAGCTCCTGATTCTTTAGGAGATATAATTCAAAGATGTCAGAAACTATTTTCGACGAAGTTTCAGCAATATCCTGGTTAGTCCATGACTATTAGATCAAGCCCACACGACTACTCCATTACTGGCCATAATTTCGTATCTAACAAATTTAGAAATGTGAAGCGAAAACAAAATTGTAATGAAGATACAAATGATCCTTCCACATTTGGTATATACCCCCATCATCTATCTGCCATTCGAATAAAATTTGTTAATCTTCTTACTGATGACGTAATCGCTTACTCTATCATTATCAAATACTATTCAAGACACCTAAGGGTTGTTGAGTTCATTTTAACATCAAATACCTTGTTTTACATCTTGAATGGTGCTTGCTGGACAATCTATTATGACACTACTTGCTGTAATTATATCAGCAGTTGTCGGCTATCTGAAAAGAGAAAAATAAAAGTTGAAAATTCAAAACTTTAAACAGCCAATACCTGTTCAACCACACAATATGTCTTAGAGTCCTCACAGATTTCTCCAGGAAGACCTTTTGTACAATGTTTGAAGAGTTTCAAATTATTTAGATAGTGGAATCTAAAGAAAGAAATTCATTAAAAATACTAGGTAAAGATTTGTTCTCTCACAACTTAAGTTGATGAATGAAGAAGAATGTAGTCCAGATTTAATCAATAAAGGCCATCTCTTGACAAACAAAACATTCATGTTTCAGTTTGTTGTGACAAATGATACTTCTCTATATTTATTTCAACTAGTTCAATTCAACAATTTCCTGAAAGTATAAAAAATGCTGAAACATGTAAAATTATAAAAACTAATCTTTTATTTTTATCTATATATCATTAAAACTCTATTCTCAAAATTAGAATATACTGATTTATTATTACTACCTAAAATATGAAACATATTTTTAGGAAAAATGCTTTATCTTTAGTGAAAACATATAGATATAGAAGGAGTTAAAAGTTGTTTAAACTTTATCAATTTAGATAATTACTAATTGGTTAATAAAGTAATCAACATTATAGAATGTTTAGTAAATTTATAGTAAAAAGTATTTTTCTCTATTTTTGTAAGATATTTACTATAGAGTGAAAAATTAAAACACTATTATGAACAATATTACAGATCTACTTTAGAAGTTATCCTAATAAAAAACAAGTTAAAAGTACCAGATTAGTGATTTTCATTTATATTAGAATGAAGTAAACTTTTTTTTTGAAGTTGTTAAACAATAGTTAAACAGTCCTGATTTGATATTATAGGAAGAAGTTATGCAACATAGAATTATTCAATAGATTTCTTCTAAATGAATACAAATAAATATTTACTATCTAACAATTTATTGCATGAGAAGTTTAAAACATAGTATCTAAATTAAGATGAGTATTTAGAAAAAAAGGATTATGTGTAAAGAATATTTTACAATCATTTAACAACAAAGAAGTTGTTATAAATCAAATAAGTTAAGCATTAACTAAAGAACTGTAAAACATATTAAGAAATTTAGTATACATAAAATTAAATTTACATAAATTGAAGTTTACATAAAAAGCTATTTAAAAAAGTTTTATTGATTGTTTATTTTTTAAACTAAGTAATACCTATTTTATTAGTCCAAATTTGATGAATGGGTAACTAGGTTGGTTGCTAATTCATTTTGCTTCTAAGTTCTCTGATCAAATTTCATCTCATGGCAATTATTACCTAGGAAATAATTCTTCCACTTTAATATTCATTGTCACACCTTCACGTCAGCTGCTTGCATTTTGTTAATCTTCTATCTGATAACATAATCCTTTGATGTATCATGTAGAAATACTAGCCAAAATACTTACTAGGTAACAAGTTGATTTTCACTTGAAATACCTTGTTTTTAATCTTGATTGGTGCTTGTTGGACATTCTATTGGGGCACAAATTAAGACCTTGGAGAATTTATTTGAAAATAAATCAAACTTAGCCTAAACAAAATAAAGCAACTTGAAGTTGAAGTAAACAATATTCTAAAATTACTTTTGAACATTTTGAAAATGTTTTTTATTTTGAAACATTTTTTATATTAATTACTTTAGTTATTTTACTTTGTAAATAATTCTGCAGGAAATCATCTTCCTTAATTAAGCAAAATAAATTTTAAAAGTTTCTTTGAAAAGTAAAAATCTACGTTTGAGCATCTTTTTTCTTTAAATAGATTAAATGCGATATGGCTTGTACATGTCTACTGGAGTGGTAACACGTATAGTTTAGCCTGCCTTGGCCACGAAAGGTCATACGTACACAAGTCATGTTGAAATATACCGCAGCTTAAATTTGTGAGATTTTGCTGGTGCTTAGCATCAGGGTTCCACTCTGCGTTGTTTTAGGAGTTTGTTGGATTCTCCCAACATTTTAAGCTAAAAGTTAGATTCTTGTATGTAGAATAGAAAGAAGATATTAAAAATATGAGCTGGATTATACAAATAAATGTTAAAAGTCAGTATTTTTAATTTCTGTTCTAATTTATCAATGTGTCTTGAAATAAAATTTGCTACAAGTTACTGTTCCCAAATCACGTATATAATAAAATCTACTGACTTTTGATATGTACAGATAATTTGTTATATATAGTAAAAGTGCTAGGCAAGCATTTATTTGTAAAACGTAAGTATAAATATTATCACCCTTAATCCTTTTATTTAAAAATAGCTTTTTAATTTTTGAAGTTGAAATTCAAACAATCTTTTTATGCTTAATAAACTTATATGTTTAAAACTTTTAACTTAAGACTGTTTCACCCTCCTTAAAATAATTAATAATATTTTAGAAATTGATTCTAGTGCTGAAAAACTACTTCAATTAAGATTATTAAATTACTACTAATGTGACGTTAATTATATAAGTTGATTAAATAAGGTTGATAATAATTTTAAAATCTTATTGCAGCTATTACTTTTGATTTCAAAGTAATTAACTGATTTTTGTTATTTGCAGCTGAAAATAATTTTTCATTTACTGTTTTGCAAAAAATTATTTAATTATAAATGACTCACGATGTTCAAACTAAATGAAATTCGTTACCTTTACCAATATTATCTAAGAAAGTAGTTTTACAAAACAAATTTTGTAAAAGTTTCCGACAGTCGAAAAGCTTTGAAAACACTTTCAAAAATCAAACAGAAAGTTATTTTTTTTTATTTTTGTGATATTACGCGATATTTTAGAAATTCAAAACCACTTTTCGACAAAATCGTTTACGATTGTTTAACATTTTTAAAATATTTGAAGTTTGAGATTTAACTCCGTTCTAGCTATATTATAGAATTGAATATTTCAACTTGAAAAGCGATTTTTAAACAAACTATAAAATATATTTGTAGCTGTAAATTTAGCTATTTAAATATTATTGTGGTTTCTTAAGTTGATGGAATTTTCGAATATTAGTTTGTGATTTGATGAATGAAAAATAACCATATCAATTAGTTCACAAAAGTGACTGAAAATAATTAATAAATACAAAACTTCAGCTAATAGCAGCAATAACTAGTATATACAAATTCTTCATCAAGAGAAAAAAACAAAAGATTTATATTTGGTTTCAAACATCAAGATTGAAACTGCTATCAAGTTTTAGTTTGCCATCATTTGTTATTTTTGATTATTAAAAAGAACAATGATTACTTTTTTCTTAACCCACAAAAGTCATTTGAAATTTTGAAATAAAAGTAATTTTTATTTTTCAGTTTATTTTAAGCTGCTTACTCTGCATTACTTGATTTTCATTAAGAAATTAGTTATAAATGTCAATTACATTGAACAAGCAAATTAAACCTCTGACAGTAAAACCCAAATATAGAAACGTTGCACTGAACATTGAATACTGACTAACATCCATATGATTCTTAACTCATCTTTTAAAAAAAGCTTCAAGAAAATTAAAAAATCGTCTAAAACCTTCAAAAATCTAATTTTATTATTGTAATATTAACCATAAAAACTATTTATTCCCATGTCAAACGAGTAAAATTGATAAAAAAAAACTCTATTATCAAGTAATAATATGTTATAAAAGACCTTCAAAAGTTAAAAAAAACTTTTTTAGAAACTAAAGAGACCAATAAGAATAAATTTCAAACACTTAGATAAGAAATCAACTTGAGAAAAAACATAATGGAAATAAAGAATACAGAAATATATACTGATACATATAGAACAGTTGAGGAAGAGAGAATAGAAAGACCTTTTTTTGGTAAAATAATCATTATTTTTAATTGTGAGGATTAAATTTAAATTTCTAACCTTATAAACGGAAATAGAAATAGTAATTAATCACACACTAGTGGTTTTACTAGATGAAGGTGAAAGTTTTGGAGGTGTGTGAACAGTAAAGTCAAGATACTCAACGAGGTATTTTCTAGAATTATTGTAAAACCTTTTCAATATCAAATATTTAATAAAAAAGAAAGATGTTATAACCAGACGAGAAATACCAAACAAGAGGATTGCAGAAGCCAACGCCCAAGCATATTTAGATACTTCATTTTCTTCCAGATCACAGATTGAAATTTCACGGCTATACGAGAATGCAAGAAATAAGGCGATTCCTTTAAAACAATAAAGTGACTGTAAACATTTTCCAGTTGTAGTTTGTTAGAATAAATACTGGATTATTTAAAGATAATTCTAAATTTTCATGCTAAGTTTTGAAGAAAAATTTTAAGGGTAATTTGTAAAACGATAAAAATTAAACGTTCAATACACTTTAATTGAATTACATTGTTTCTAGTAAATTTTAGCAATCAACCACAAAATGCTAATATTATAAATTTTCATTAAACACAGCTTAAGAAAGTATAAATTTTTGTTGTTTGACAAAACTTACCTGATGAAATGTATGCACTGTTAATTATAAACTGTATTTGGAATAAGAATACTTGCATTATATTCCAAGCAATATAAATTGTACCTAACATTGCAAACAGAACAAACGTTAGATAATGGCAGAAGACCATTAAAGCAAAATCACTGCTTTTACCTAGATTAAATTCAAAATGTTTAGTAAGATGAAATTTCAGTAATTTGTTACAAAGCTATAAAGATATTTTTCATGCTTCACCAATTATAGTCGTAACCTCTCTACTTTTCAGTAAGCTAAATGAAAGCATTATAAGTAAAATAAATGTTAAGATAAAAAAACAGTATAGAATCAAATCTTACCAGCTACAGATGTAACAATTGAATAATCAGAAATATTTTCCGAACAATTAATGAAAGGACCAAAATCGTAAGCAAAATCATTGGGAGTGATGATTAGAATAGTTAAGAAAGCGATCAGAAGTATTTCTAATGGTGCGTGAAACTTCCAAAACTTATGCACGAAAATTTGATATCTAATAAGCATAGGATTTCTACAAAAGGATGATTAATTGTTTTAGTTAGCAAAACTGTTCAAAAAACCGAATGATTATTAAGTTAATACCAAATTTTCTATTAAAAACTAATAAAAAAGTAAGAAACATTTACTCAAACCGAGGATCATCTACAGCCGTTCTCTTTTTTTTCTCTGAAAATAAATAAAATTTCAATCCAAAATTCAATTTTTTTCAAAATAAAACTTCTTAAAATATTTGTTATTTGCAAAGCTCTATAAACAATGACCAAAACTAATAGGAAATAGTTATTTTTTATTATCATTGGTGATACTCTTATTAATGAAATGCAGAAATTTTGTACTTGACGTAGTGGATGAATGTTATAATCAAAGAAGTAAATCCTTAAAAGAGAATCATAGAAGGTAACAGCCAAGCTAAAGATGTTATTTGACTTTTGATTGAATCACAAGCTAGATTCTGACGTTCATTAATTATTGCAACGAAAAACAATGCACCTATCAAACAAATAAAATGAAATAGTTTAGTTTGCGCACAAAATTCTTATCAAAATTGATCACTTAGACAGTCAACGTAAGACTTTCGAATTAGGTGAAAATTGAGAAAACTAAACTTGTTTTCTGTTAGATAAACTTTGTATTATTTGTAATGATAGTAATAATAAAATCACCTGAAATAATATGTCCACTTCTAATGAAAAGCTGCTGTATGAATATATTTTGCTTTTGAAGTCTTAACCCTACATATAAGGAGCCCCAAGACTTGCATGCTATAAATGTTAGATAAATTCGAGCAAATTGTTTACTCACAAAATACAGATGATGCAACGGACCAATCAGAATCATTTCTTGCACACTCGTTTAGCGGACTTAATCCAATGGATTTATTAATAGGAGTCAAAATATGAATAGTGAAGAGCGCAATCAATAATACTTCAAAAAGTATATGATACTTCAAGAACTTCGAAACAAAATTGTTGTAAGTGATAAGCATCGGATTTCTGAAAAAAAGACTTTATTATAAATGGATATAAGAATATTAATTATTAATAACTTACAAATTTATTGAAGCTTTAAATGGCATTTTGAATTTTTTCTGAAAAAAAAGTTTTAATATTGTAGATTATTAAAACGTAAAACAAGCATATCTATATATGCTACTTGCTAATTTAAGTATTTTAATAACCTTTTTTTCTCGTTTAGCTGTCTGTCAAATATGATAAAAATTTAAGTTATATCTAATCTAATATGTCTAACTTTAATCCTCAAATAATAAATCAAATAATCTAATTACAACTTGAAATCAATTTCATTAGAATATAGAGGAAAATTAATTGATATTTTATATTTTACAATGCTTTGCAGTTTCTTAACAGTGGAAAAGCCACTTTGAAAACACCATTAAGAATTTACTTATTTAAGTATAATGAATTATTTCTTTAAATAGATATTTTAAGACTAACTTTTCTCATTCTAAGGTAACATAGA
This sequence comes from Pegea sp. RAD2-039, assembly GCA_034620365.1. NCBI lineage: Eukaryota > Metazoa > Chordata > Thaliacea > Salpida > Salpidae > Pegea > Pegea sp. RAD2-039. Next base: position 39,201 of record JAQGEQ010000039.1, on the reverse strand, counting down.
AAACCTTCTACAACAACTGTAATGAAATTTTATAAAAGTCCTTAACGCTGATTATCTGTTAATGAATATCTTTTACAGTAAACTTTCTAAACTTTAAATTTAGTAAATCAAATTGAATTTCTTATAAAACATATATTAATACAGTAAGCAATACTCTTAGCTAACAATGAAAAAGTCTAGCTATTTACAGAAAAAAAGAACTAAGTACTAGTTATTTATAAAAGTTTTATGAAACTATCTTTAGAAAATTGTATAATCTCCAAATATTCTCCAGTATAAATTGTTAAATGCTAGTTATATAAGATATTTTGTTGAATTTTTTTTTAAATATAATATTTATTTAGTTGTATTAGCAAATAAATTAGTTAATTTTGGATAAATTGATATAGAAACATAATTGCATCGATTGGTTTTTGACCTTTAAAATATTATTCATATTTAATCATTTTTTTAGTTAAAGAAGTTTCTTTGTTTGACTTTGCTAAACGATGAGTTGTTGGTTTATTCGTTTACAAGATACAAATTATTCTTGCCTTTATAATAATTTACCTACAAGTTTATTAAATTTACTTGTTAACTGATTCTTCTTAAAAATCTTGAAGTTTATATTAAAAAATTAAAAATAAGAAGATTGTTTGCTTTCTTTAGATATTAATTTTATCAAATCCTTAATAGAGAGCTTGAAAAGAGCATGGCTCAATAGCAGAAACTCTCACAAACAATAAAACTACTATATATATACGACAAGAATATTGATAAAAACAAAATTTATTGTAGTTCTTGAGTTTGTATATTTAAACTAGATTGAGTTGATATAATTTGAGAGTACAACTAACTAAAGGTTATTACACTGAAGTGATCAAGATTGATTGTCATGGAAAAGATTTTAAAAACATAAATTTGCAACTTAAAGTCAGATGATAAGTTATTGGCAAGGGATTGTACCGAATATGGGATCATAAATCTGTTAATTTATTGCTGGTCTTTGAAATATACAGCTGATTGACAAAACAATGTTTAGTTAGGAATATTTGGTCTAAGTTTTGAGCTCCTAGTATGCATACCAGTCTTCTACAGTATGAAGAGCTTCAAGAAATTTTAAATAATTACAAAAGTTTAGTTTAGTGCCATCTGCATATGGAAACAACTATCATTATCCACTGCTACAAGTCCTTTAGTTAGGTCTTGAGCAAAACGTATTAAAAAGGGGATCCAAGAACAGAAGCTTATAAAGCTCCATCGATAAATTGACTAGGGCAGATAAAGATCTTTAGATACGAGTTTTTGTAATCTATCTAATATATCGTATTCTATTCATTATAAAACAGATCTGACAATCTCTAATTTTTGTTAAAATTTGACCAGCATGAAAAAATTAATAATGTAGCCAAGTTAGGATAAATGATGTCATAAAAATTTCTACTTTTATAATGGGCTATGAGTTTGTTAAAAGGTGAAATATATTGAGTTAAGGAAGATATCTGTGTCACAAAGTCATCCTAGACATCAGGTATCAGATAGTTCTTCATAAGATGATCGGTCATATAATGGTGAATGATAGGTTCTTCAATCTTACAGATAACTGAAGTCCGTTAAAATGGTTTTTAGTTGGTGGAGTGGTCTTTCACACCTTAATTGAATAAGATCAATGGCAAATTTGGGGATATTTATAATTTCTAAGATTGATTTTAAACAGTAGAGGTAGAGTAAGATAGGAGGAAAGTGGTTTTTCTATTAAAACTTAGCATATCTCTGATCAAGAGTGTTAAAAACTGTTAGTTTTAAATAAAATACATCTTTAGTTACCATAATGGCCTTCTGTCACGATCAATCATCTTACAGACACTTGTAAGAATATGGAATTCTATAATATTCTGTAAGCTTTGATATTTTAAAACATTACATACACCAAAATTTTTATTACCGAAATGTTTCTACTCTTTTATTAACTACTAAAAAAATGCCACTCGTGACTATTAATAATAATCATTAAAGATAAAAGCTTTTTACCAAACTTGCCTTAACTTTAATTAAATGTATTGGCTCATTTTGGAATATAGCATATAATTTATAAATGAACTTATTTAAATTTAAAATTTGTTTAAGTTTGAAATTTTGTTAAAACTGTATACCAACACCTTTTTGCATTCTTTTACATATACTTTTGTTCTGCTTGAAATGGTAATCAGCGTAAAAATAAGATTTCTTTTAGTATTCGACACTATCCGAAAAGTTTTTAACAGATTTCCAAACTCTTAACTTTGAAAGCATTTTTTATTTTCAAAGGTAGTCGATTTAATCAGCATATATCTAAACTTTTTGCTAAATTTCTGACAAAATTTATATTGAAATCTAATTTATAATATGATTGTTGTATAAATATAAAATTTCAAATGCTTAAATTGCCAAAGTTCTTTTTCTTATAATCGAAGTACTTTCAAACAACATCCGATTGAAATATTAGCTTGATTTAAAACAATAAGGTGTTTTAAACAAGTTCTTGAAACAGTTAAAAAATAAAAATCTTCTAAATTTGATGATTAATGTTTATTTTTTAAGCATTTTAGCAAAATAAACTGATGCTAAATGTTATGTTGTACTGAATAGATAGATGTTTTGTTACAGGGTTTTTCCCTCTTTCAACGAATGTATGCAAGTCATAGCATATTGCCACAAGTGTAAACGGTTTCTTGTGTCTCAACACTTTGTGTTAGATTTAAAATATGAGAATAGTTTTTTCAACATTTAAATAGAATTAAAAACTACTCAAACATTAAAACCATAAAATTTGAAATAATTTTTTAAGAACATACTTTTTAGCATGAACTTTGAAAGGTGAAATTTTTACTATTTATAATTTTTTTTCAGAATTAGATGCAAACCTTTAGAATTTATGTTAGTGTTGAGTTTCATACTAAAATTGGCAACAGAATTTTTATTTATTTCTTATTAATAATTTCATGAGTTGACCTCTGTTAAAAATCCTTTGTTTAATTCAATATTTTTGTGGTAGAAACTATTCCAGTTCTTATCTATTATTATTTCTTTCAATTAAACAATTTATAAATTCGCCTAATTTGTGTTTAATAAATTTATTCTTGTACTTTTTTAAACTACTTTAATTAATTCAAAACTTATTTAAAATCAATTTGCTTTTAAAATACTTATGAATGACTAATATTTTAAAAGGCAACTCTTAATGTTTTATGTTTGCCTTTTTTAACTTGCCTGTTAATTTTGATATACCAAACATTAATAAAATAGTTTTAAAAACTTGACCATTAATTCTTAATATAAAATTTAGAAACATATTTATTTCTTTTTTTTTAGATTGCATAAGAAATAATAAATATTAATTCTTATCTACAACAATGACAACTCCTTTTCCATCATTTATTCCAAGCACTGTTAGTGTATCTTGGTTTAATCACAGTGGAATTCGAGATCCAGAAGAAGAACTGAACATTTTAGAAGATGAATATGAAGAGACTATGCATAAAATTATGTATAAGGATTGTGATCTTCCTATTGTCGGAGTTAATGATGTTCAATTTCTTAATCTTGATTCATCAGAACATAATCAATATGTACAAATTTATGCTCTTGACTCTGATGAGTTACTTCAAGAAGGAGAAGATATTTTTGTGCATGAGGTGATTAATCCCCCAAATGTTGAGATTATCCCTGAGTCTGATGAAGATACACTCTCTGGCTCAGGTGACAGTTCTCGGTTGACCACGGAATCTAGTTCTTCTGATGTTGTCACTGAATCAGACTAAGAGGAAAATCTGTCTGAAGTTGTACCTTCTTACCAATATGTTAACTTTCTTAGCTATATCTTATTCATATTTTTTATATCTAGATATATAAATGTGGTCTGTATTTCTATAAATATGAATCCCTATTAAAAATCTTAATGCCCTTATCATTATAATTTCTATATTTTAATTTGTGTTTTTCTTTTTCTTAATATGTTCTGATGTGTTTGCTAGCTACTTAATAATTTTCATTTGTGTAAGCTACTTTCAGTATTCTCTATATCTCCAGTTTTCTTCCGAAGTTTTTTCTCTGTTTGTTTTTTTTACTCCATATCATTTATAGAGCAATCACTTTTTCCATTTAAAATCAACTAGTTATAATCAATTGTAGTTACTTTTTCTATCAGCCTTTCTAGATTTTTTAATTAAAAGTAAAACTATTAAAACAACAGGTTAATGATAGTTCAAAGAATTTAAAATATGTTTATGAAACAATTGAGCATAAATTTAATTAACTTAATTAAAAAACTTGTAGCATTCTCAAAACTGATTACTTTCATCTGAAATAAGGAGTTTACATCTTTGTTTATACCATAAAAATTGAGTTATAGAAATGACTTGATTTAGACATGGCATAGTTTCATCACCTTATTGTTGTCATAGTTCAATTTTTTTACTGAAGAATCAGAATACAGTCTTTTTTTGGTTTCATAATCAGGTATGGCTGAGCCCACAGAAGATGCTTATAGAATTATTTTAAAATATTGCAGCTGAATGAAAGAAAGATTTAACTTACTGAAAGCTAAACTTGATATGCTATTTAGATTTTGTGTTGGTTGTTGATTGGTAAAAACTTCAAGTTAGGTTTTTCTGTATCAGGCTTAGATATATATAAATGCCATTATTCAAGATATCTTGAATATTGTAGTTTTTGAAATGAATTTTGTTCCTAACTAAAATAAGCTCATAAACTTTTACATACTAAGAATAATTTTTTTTTTGTACTGAACGATCGAAAATTTTTATACAAATTTAAAATCTTACTTAGTGTTTCTTTAATTCGATGTTAATTTAATTTACAAGTCAAATAAACTATTTTTGGGAACAATTTTTAAAATTCTTCTCAAATCAGTTTTCATTTGAAAGTTTAAGTTATTGTGTTTTAAAACTTCTCATTTCTATTGTTTAAAACTTCTAAAATAATATGTTTAAAATTATTTATTTTATTTTTGTAAAGAATTTCTTTATTTTCATTTTTAATAATAGTTACAAAAGCCTAAAATGGCCAGTCACAAAATAAAAGTTTTTAATTACTTTTATACTTCAAATTTATAGGGTTTTTCGGGTTACATACAAATCTTTTAATTCTTAAGTTTTGTCTATTAGTTTAATTTAACTCTAAGAAATAGTTTTTAGGTTTAATCTCTGAGCTTTGAATTGCTAGCAAGTTTTCAAGATTCAAACGTAACAGAAAATACTAAAGATTTAAATGGCTTTTCACTAATATTCTTCAACTGCTAAAACTTCTGAGATGGCTTTTCATCAGCTTTAAAGAAGTGCAAATAGGTAAAGTCTACTTAAGATGGTATATATCGTTTTCATGTTTGCCGAATAAATAATTCTAAAAAAGGTCGCTTAGAGTAATTGAAAATACATGAAAATAATTGCTATCTGCAAACGTGATTTTTTATTTAAAATAAGCACCTAATTTCTAAAATTAAAAATGTTCAAGTAAGCTGTTAAGTTATGTTATGTTAAGTGTTAAACTTTGAGAAATATTGAACTTAGAAATAAAGATTCATAAGAAAGACTAAACACAGTAAAATTTGTTTCTTTTAAAACAAATGCCAAAACAAATAAGGAAAAAAGCTGAAAAGTCAGTTTTGGAATTAAAGTTTTCATAAAAAGCCTAATTTAAGAAAGAATTTAAACACTGCAGGTAGCAGAAAAATTGATAAAAAAAGTCTGAATTTATGCGTGTAATTAAAATACTCAAAAATCTTTTATCTTTTGATTGCAAGATTGTAGAATCACAACGTTCATTACCATTACTTCATTAAGATTAAAATTAAATGAAAGTAGTGCAAAATGCTTGTTAAAAATTACACCTTAAAAAGTATAAAATATTTGATAATGAGATTAAATGTTTTAAGATGGCTATATTTTCTTTGTTTGAGATAAACGCAACTGCCTAAAATATTTTTTCAGCAACATAAATTCATCAAACAATAAATGAAGTTAGTTATTTCTTTTATCTCAATCTTAAACTTATTCATCTAAATCATAATTTCAGATTCAATTAATATCATATTCATTTGCAGTGATGAAAATCTAGAGAAAGTTTAGAAATTTTTTTTGAATTCTATCAGTAGTTTTTGTCTGAAGCTAAAAACCATATCATCAACTTTTTGTGTTAACTAAACTATAACAAATATCTGTGTAAAATCACCTATTTAAAATCACCAAAATTATTCTATTTTAATCTTACTATATCTTAAAACATTTATAAGGTCTTTTTTGAATATTTTTAAAAATTGCAAAGACAAAACAAATTTTATCAAAACTAAAAATTTTAGATAATGTTTTTCATTTAATTGCAATAACTATCAAACTTGCAATTAAAAAATGAAATATGTGAGTAAGCTATGTTGTTTAGCTGTAAGTTTAGGAATTCAAAACAATAAATTCTGGAACTAGTTTTATTAAATAAAATAATTTTATACAACTCTAGACTAATCTTATAAAATTAAATTTAGAATGTAAGTTCATCAGAGTGTAAAGTTGTAAGTTCAAACAACCAGAAGACTATAAAGCTAACTTCCCAATTTGAGATTAAATTTTCAAAGTTTAATTAAAATCACTCTAAAAGTTAAGGCTCCTAAATTATTGCAATTACAGCTAGTAAAACTACAAAATGGATTGAGATTGGGTAATCAACTTAATATGCTGATTTACGTGTTACGAGAAGAATGGTAAGTATAACAGTTGGATATAATTATCATAATTTTAATAAAGAAGATCATTTTAAACTTTAATCTTAAAGTTTAATCTCAAGTAAATAATTTGGTAAATAAACGTTTTTGTAAAAACTATTTTCTTAATTATTATTCAGTCAATATCAAGTGATGTAATATTATTATACTAATTTAATAGAGTTTCTTCATTTTCTTTCAAAACTTTAAGATATGTAAAGTATAAAATGAAGATTATATCAAAAGAAAGTAAGAACTTCTTTATTTTAGTTGATTCTACAACTCAGTTTTTTTATAAATTTTTATTTATGTGTGCCTTAATCTTAATTTTTTGTATTAGGCTGCCTTACAAGCAATGAAATTATTATTGTTTTATCAACATTTTCTGTAAATTAATCATTTTCAGTTTTATATACCACTTTTGATTGGATTTTTTTGGTTTTACTGACTGTGAACAGTTAATTTTAAATTAATTAGTTTTTTGGTTTAAGTTTTAAACAAAGAAAAACGGGTATCAAAATCTTAAAATGATTCATTTTACAATTAAAAAACAAATTTATAAAAAACCAATAGAAGATTTTAAAATTAAATATATTATTTTATGTAGTTTCTTAATATATCACCTTTAATCCATATAAATATATTATCAACATATCAAGTTTAAAGTATTCTCTTTGTAATTTTGCTAATGTACTCTACTGTTTTTTGAATATTTATATATATTCAAACATAGAATTGAAGTATACCTGATAAAAATTATAAATATCATTTAAATTGAACATTATATTAATTAATTGTTAATCTAGTTTTTAAAATCCTTCTACTAAATACTTTAGAAAAGAATTATTCTAAAGAATTTGATCATAAATATCACCTTTTAGTTTTCCAATGGCAATAATGAATAAGATTTGAACATTAATTCAAGATAATTTTATTTCTTTTTATTATTTAAACAGACTTTACACAAGATACAAAAATTTGAGCTGATACAATGGATGATTATCTGGACCCAATAGATGATGTGTTTGTAACCTTAGTGGAATATGAAAGTTCTGAAGATTCTTCAGAAAGTTATGAGAACCCTGAAAGTCCGTCTTATTGCTACGATTTGTTATCGGAAGATTCAGAAGAAAGTGAAGAGGAGTTACAAGACTTAGGAGAAATTGAAAATTTAGAGCACCCTCTCGGTAAGTTAACCAAGTATTTTTCCAAGACAAATCAGTAAAAGATTATTTTTTCCTAAAACATATATTCACAACAAATCAAAAATGAAAGGGCATTCTAAACTAAATAAAACCGTTACAGATCACGTGATAGAGAATGGAGAAAATCACAAAAATGTTGAAATTCTCACTTCGCCTGTTATAGAGGATATAAAAGAAAAGTGTTTAAAGGCAGAGCCCTGTCCTGAGAATGTTCTTATCGGTGATTATGTGCTGAAAAAAGTAGCTGTTGGAACTTTTTTTCGTGCTGAAACTTGTGGCGAGCCTTTATGCTGTCTTTGTCAAAAACAAGAACGAGACATCGTTCAGTTTGTCACAACACAATGTAAACACAGGATCCATTACTCTTGTGCTGCAAAATTTTGGTCATGGTGTGTGCACTGTCCAAGTTGTGGCATCAACCTTTTGACAGATTCAAAAGAGAAGGATAAAAATGATATCGAAAGTTAACTAACTACTTATCATTCGATATAGTGTGTTTCTTACTTCTTGTACTCTATAGTCATTTCCTCCATTATTGAAAATAAAAGAGTAAAAGATAAAAACTTGATAGTATATTTCTCTAGTCTTAAAGGAGGCCGTTTCAAAAGTTATATGATTTGAGTTACATAATTTTTTGAGTAGCTCTTGTCGTAATACATATAAACAAATATTAGTAACAAACAAAAGATATAACTTAAAAAAGTTAACAAAAGACAACTAGCATCAATTAATGGGCTGGTTGAGTTCAAAAATTGCCAGATAAAACTAAAGACAAACGTTTTAAACAATTATATGACAAAAATATACAAATTGGTTGGTGTCGCTAGGCTCAAGTTTCAAATTACTACATATCATAATTACAAATAGAAGCCTTCTAACTATCAAATTTTCATATAGGTCTCTGCTTAAACTCTTCGGTTCAAAATTAGAAGATGATTGAATGGAGTTCAGTCTTCAAAATTTACATCTTCATAGGTTTTTCTTCAAATAAGCTGTCCAACAACTTAAACAACCTTCAGAAAATTAACAGCTTTTCCAAAGAATTAGGCAGAGTTTAGAATTTTCCTTCAGAGACATTTTCACAGTATAAGAACCTATTATCTTTATTACAATAATGTTAACAATTTTGTCTAGGTATCTTTTAAGCAAGTATTTTATAATACTCCCTATTTTTGCGTTTTATCTCGATCTGTACTTTTGATTCATAACTTACATTCAATCATGCTTTTGTGGTGTTATTGTTTGTCACTTATAATGTTGATAAATCATGATGATTGAAAGTTTTTACTTAATTTTCAAAAGTCATTTTGTTTTATGTTTACCTTCAGAGTTGCATAACTTTTCATCTGCAGCCGTAGATTAGATTGTAATTGGTTAAAAAAACTGAGTAGATCTTATAAGCTGTTCATGATTTAGAATTGCATGTTAGCTAACATTCCAGTATAGGAGTGTTACAGAAAAACTGTTCTTTCCATATGCTTTTACTGGCTTAAATATTAATTGCTTCATTGCTTAAAGATGATTGTGAAATAAATTTGAAAAAGTATTTGTTGCAAACAATTTCACGAACCACGGGTGCTCCTCATTTCAACAAAAATATGGAAAGAAGTAATTTAGGTTAGTCTTGAAGATCAAGTATCTTCTTCTTTATCAAGTTTTTCCGAAAAGCAAAAGATTAGGAAATCAAACTTGCAAATATAATTTGTTTCAAAGGATCAAAATTGATAAAACAATTCTTGTGATTCTGAACAAACTAACTATTTTCAGTGGTAGAATTGAAAAGTGAGTTGATTGCTGTTATCTGTTGATGATGACTAATTTATTTCTTGAGAATTAAGAATTACTTTACAAAAATTAATGACATCACAGGCTGACAACTGCAATCTACAAATTTTCCGTTAAATTCATACTCACTGATTATCACACCTAAATCTGCGTATTTGAAGAAGGTCGCATCTACGCTGATTAAGGCTTTCTTTATTCTTATTAAGTGCTAATAAATTTTATATTTTTTATACAAAAACTAGTGAAAGATTTAATGGATGATATTTAAATCCTAAATTCCAACTGAAGCTGATTAAGGTACCAGGTATATGGGTTTATTAAGATGTTATGCGTGTCGTTTGAGTTTATCTAACCTTAGGGAAGAACTGATGGTAAAGAAAGCATCTTATTTAAGGTCAATTAAGTTCTGGCTAATTAAGAATTAAGAATTAAGTCTTATTCAATCCGTCAAATTTCCAACGTATTTAAATTGAAGAAGGTAAGATGATGTTTACAATTATTGTAGTTAATACTAAGTTTCCTTCATACCAATCTCGTAAATGTTGCCTGAACACTTCGATTTTCTTGATATCTTCAACTTGATATAGCATTCAGGCACTGACATTGTATTCATGAACTCGACCTATGTAGAATTTGAAGAGATTAAGAAACAAGTATGTATCCTTAGAGATCTTTACAATGAGATAAACAAGGTTGATTGATTATACAAAGCTTATTGAAACATAAATTTGCAGTTCAAAGTGAGATAATAGAGTAATGCGAAGGTCTGACTGAAGATATTTGTTGAATAATAAATCCATTAATGGAGTATTGGTTTAAGAAACTTTAAGTTGGTTTACATGATAAATTAGAAGTTCAAAATTTACTGGCTGAATTATGGGTCAATTTTTTACAATCTGCATGTAGCTTGAAACTCTGAAGAATTCCAGGATTGCCTACACAAACACACTGACATCATCTACTGCTACTAGTCTTATGAGGAGGTCTTCCATAAAAATTAAAACGAGTACAGGACCCAGAACACACCCTTAGGAAGACCACTAGTGACTTGCTTAGGAGTACATAAGGATCTTTCATTATAATGTTGCTGGAGTCTACCTGATAACTAATCTTAAATCCACTTTAAGATAAAGTTGCTAGTTTTTAACTTTTGAAAAACAAGAATGACTTGACTTTTTTGTGGACTGGAATTAAGCGCCTTGGTAAAATTGAGATATATGATGTCAAAAGTAGTGGTACTTTCATAATAAACTGTAAGCTCAAAAAAAAAAGTCATATGATGAATTAGAATGATATTTTTTTCAGTTTTGCAGATAACTGAAGTAAGTGAAACTGGTCTGTAACTAATTATAGTATTACTGGGACCTTTATTGTGAAAAGGAGTTTTGAGAGCTGTATAACATATTTTTGAAACTCTTTCTTGGTTCAAAGTGATGTTTAGGAAGAATGTTAAGAGTAGTGATAACAGTGAAGTAGTATTTTCTAAAAAAAAGGTTTTGATCTGAACAGAAATGATAGAAACTTATGATTTTAAAGAGGAAACAGCCTCAGCTACCATATCGACTGTTATGTCAAGATCTATCATCTCATAAACATTTGTTAAAGTTTCTAAATACAAAGGTGAATGAGATTTTCATCATCAATTATAATGTGGTTTCAATGCAGTGTCATAAAATAAAACATATGTAAGTTAACTTTTTATGATTTATTATTCTTATGTTTATGATTCTCAAGAGTTCAAACCCTTAGGCTGAAAATAAATAAGTATATTATAAGATCGCACAAAAGATTGGAATTATGTATTGTAGGTAAATACAGCCATCCTAAAACTTCTTTACAATTCTAATATAAAGGTCATTTAATAGGCAAGAAAATTTTTCATTTTATATTTACCTTCAGACCTTTGATGGCTACTTTTGTAACTGTTATGTTATGTTGCTATGGTTAAGCTTTCCACCAGTTTCGAAATGGAAATTTTAGCTATTAAAATACTACTGAAGATGGGTAAGAACTTGCCACTGCTAACCTCTACTGAACTGTTTCACCTTTTAAAAACGATTATGATTGTATTGAAAAGGAGGGAGAAGAAAATGTCTTCTTGAAAAAACTCTCTTTTCAACATAGAGAACAGAACATTCATCTTATGCTAAGCGTCAGTCTGCTTATGTTATACGTGGTTTTGAACAGGTATTTATTTTTATCGATAATTTCATTTAACCAGATGTTTTCCAAGGCATATAATAGATTACACTAATGAGTATCTTCATGTGTATCTTTCATTAAGGAAAAAGATGTCCATATTTCAACTGATTTCACAACTGTAGCTCAAATAAGGTAGGATAATCCATTTATGATTTTTAAAGTCTTTTTGTCAAAATGTGTTCTAATTGACGTCATAATACTGTTGAATATCATGTGAACGATCACTCTAAGATTGATTGGTAGTTTGACGTTTCAAAGTTAGTTTGAAATTTTAGGACAAGCAATGATTTGAACGTTTTCGCACTTAGATTAATGAGTGATTGAAAAAATTTAAAGACTATTTGACAAACTTGTTTAGTTTTGTATTTTTCACTTTACTTCAATATTGATTTAATAAGATACACTACAATCTTTCTTATTCAAGTTCTTGCATTTTGTAGTTTTACTGAGAGCTTAGAAAAATGTGCTAGACGCAACTTTTTTGCATATAGCTCTTTTTATAACTAAAGAAAGTTTTTATGGTATGCCTTACATTAAACACATTAAATATTTTTGTTATTCGGATCATCGTTTGAATTAATCAATTTAAATGATTTTTTTTTCAGTTGTAGAATTTAAATTTCTTGTATATCTCACCTTGAAGCTTTGCTAAAAAAACTATTTATATCAGATTATTGTCATAATTACTAAACATTTAATTATTAACTTAACTTTTGTCTTCGAAGTAGGATTTCATTATTACATTTATTGAGGGACTGTTAAATGTTAAGAGAATGAACAAGGATTAAAAATATGTTAAATAATTATCACCATATAGTAATAAAGAACATATATTGAGACTGGTTTGTGTTTTTAAATGAATAAATTCTCTTTTTGTAAACACAATGTGGTTTTCAAAACAAAAATATATTGATTTTTAATGTTTTTTCTTTGAGATTCCATAATTTTATAATACTCAGAAAATCCTAAAAATCCAGAAAAAGTATTTTATAAATAACAACCATCTCTAATCTACTAAATAGAAACTTATTTTGCTTAAGTATTTTGTATCATTAAAAAATGAAAATCATGTCAGCTTAACTAACTTAGAATTAGAAACCCTTATTAGAAGAAAAGAGTTCAATTTTATCGACAAAAATGTCCTGGACTTAACTGAATTTTAAGCTGATTGTCCATCTTAAAGCTATTCATTCTGATAGACATTTATTTCCGAAAAAAACGCTTACAGTTTGAAAGGCTTTCATGAAACTTATGTTTTCGTTAAGCTTCACATACAAAAGTTTTTAAAACAGTTTAGATAACTACTAACAATAATATCAAGCCACACTGCTTATATCTATGATTAGAATGATTATTAATAGTAGCTAATTTTTTTTTATAATTGTAGCCTTTAAAGAATATTGACAAATAGAAAATAAACATATTCACAAAAGTTTACAGATATCCAAGAAGAAACAGAGAATTTAATTTTCAATTTTATGCAAGATTACTGAAAAGTAATTCAAAATTAGCTTTAACTATAGGAGTTGGTCTACAATAAAAGCACTCCTTTATTTCACAATTATCATTGTGTTCTTTAACTAATTTAACAATTGAACACATCGGATAGTTGCAATTCATCTCCGTATTACAATTTTTCATGTGGCAAAATACCTTGTTTAGAGTGATGCAATCCTCTGAACATCCATATACACCATTCTTAAGCTCCAAGCATACTTCTGCATGAAGTGCTCTACAAAAAAGCATTTTCATTTGGCACCTTCGATTGCTTGCATAGGGTAATGGATCTCTGAAGACAGGAGATTTTCCGTTTTCAAGAAACATACAGCATTCTATCCACCGAAGATCGAATAATCTTACAATATTTGGTTTAGTCATTTTACATTTATGGTTTAATGATACAAACTTACTATAAGCAAATTATAGGCTAGTACTTTTTGTAACAAAAATTTGAAAAAGAACGTTTTTAAGTAAATACTTCAAATTTATGAAAAATATTTTGTGCTGCTTATTTTAAAAATAAAAACATATCTTCAAAAATATTCTGAATTTTCTGTTACTTCTAAAACATTGCTTAACATAATAGTTTTAGTATAAAAAAATACAAAAGATTTTGTGTTTAAATGAACAAAATAAATAGTATTTAGAAGGTGAAGGTAAATTATTCTTTTATTTTATTAAGTAAAAAGTATGTCCAACTTTAGAATTGAATTGAACAGCTATTTAGTCATAATCTACTTTATCTTACTTAACAAAATCAACATAAAATGGTTGTTTTATTGAAGTTTAAAACTTTCACCAAAAAATGTTATATGAACAGTTTAAAAGCTCTCTGAATATGTGCAAAAAACGCAAAATGATAAATGACAAATTATAAATTACAAACATAATTTTGTCTGTATAATGTTTTTTTGTAGCAACTGAAATCTAAGTACCAGCCTTATGCTAAACACAAACGAAGGCTATTGAACTTTTAGTCTTTTGTAGCAAAAGAACTCAAACAATTTATTTCGAAAAACAAGTTTAGCACAAGATATTTATAAACAAGAAATCTCAATTTATTATTATTATTATTATTATTGTTCTTTAGTAGAAGTTGTTTTCTCGTTTTGAAAATGAATATAAATTGTAAATATAAAAGATTTCTTCTCATTGTTTAATCTTTAATATTTAAATAGTATGATTATATTCTTGTGATTTAGCAAACTTTGTAACACATCTTTCTTAATTTTACTAATTTGAAGTAATATCTTGCATTACTTTTAAAAAAGTTAAACCTTCGTCATTTTAATTATTTTAAGATTATAGAAAACATTTCTACACTATTTTGTAGGGTTGAACTGTTACTGGCCTAAGATTAGTAAAGCATTATATAATATATGAAATATATACAAAATATATTATTTCTATTTTTAACTATGCAAAACAAATTTGATTTAACAAAACTTTCCTAAGTCAGCAAATAAAGTTAAACCAAAAAAAAATAGCATTTTTAAATCATGCAAAATCAATTAATCTGCAAAATTACTAAAGATTTGGTTTATTAAACTGATTGAATACTTTTCTTAAGTCGAAAAGAGAGATATAAAAGATGAATCTATTAACATGTAGTTTATTTAAGTTACAGATTATTCTTTCATCATCAAAGTACAAACCATTTTATGATAATTAACACCAAAAAATGAATAATGAAGCTTCCATTTTATAATGTCATCATAAACAAAAAAATACAAAAAAAACAAATTCCTAACAATTCTCAAAAATAGTAATTAGGATTATCTTCTTATATAGATTGTGACTATTTATAAATGTTCATAGACAAATATTTGACAGGTAAAACGATTTTATGAGTCAACCCAATCTAATTTCGTCAATATTTGTAAAAATACTTTTTAAACTTTTTTTAATAGAATTAATTAAAAATACTATTTTAAAACGAAAGTTTTTTATTTTTATTTTTAGCTTCTTATTAAATCAAAATATTTTAGAATTTGTAAAATTCCGCAAATTCTTAGATAAAAACTAGACTAATACTATAAATTATATATTATTTTAATGACGTTATGTAAACAGTTTTCTATATAGAAAGAAAAAATTATTTTATAATTTTGAGCTTCAGAAGCTACAGTTATTATTGCAATGCCATAGACATTATATAAATTTAAGTATCTTATATTATTTTATTTCTTGCAGTTGATGAAATTTACTAAAACCATTTCTCAGAAATGTTTTATCTTTTTAGAATTTACTGAAGTTAGGTTTTAACGGTTCTTATTTATTTTTAGTTTTGTTTTAATAAAATACTTCGAAGGTGTAAAATATTGCTTAAGTTATGTGTAAATGTTTGTGCACTAATAAACTTTGAGATTTTTAAAGTTTTTTACTTCTCTAATGCATATTTGTTTTTAATTGTTATTAAAAGAAAGATTTTGTTTTACAAAAACCTTTGATTTAAAATGATTGCTGTGTAATTAAGTTTACGCTTTGTTATGTAAAGTATTATACAATTTTTAACAAAATATTTGCAATTGATTTTGTTTTAGCTACGTTAAATAAATTCCTCAGAAATATTTAAGGTTGATTAACTGATAATTGAAAACAATCGCACCAAATAAAAGTAAATAAAAGCGATTAAATATTTCAGTCACTCATAGAAAATCTCTACACAGAATTGGGTTTTATTTTTACTGAAAGCAAGAAATTATATTTTAAGCAAATGAAAAACATTATCAGGAGCTTTCCACCCACTACTGAAATTAGTGAATGATCGCACTTTAAGTCATTTATTAAGATTTCAAGTTAAACTTATTTTGCTTTAAGCTTTAGATGTCATAAAGTTTTGTCTTACTTATTCGAAACTTAAAAGTTTTCATCAAAACTATTTTTTTTACATTTGATGATGAAAATGGACAAAAATAATGATATTTTTGTCAGCACATTTTTTAACTGTATAGTGACCTTATATAGTCAAGAGTTTTTAAAATTCCTAAGATTCTTTGCATATAATCTGATTAAAATTAAATAAGATAACTATTCTTTTAACTTGGGTAATTGTTTTTTTATAAAAATAGAAGCACATCTTTTAATATTTACATGTTATTATTATTCGTGATTTGGTTTTCTCTTAACGAACTAACATTGAATATAAATACTAATTTTTTTTTCAAATTTTCTGTTAATCAACTTATCTATTTTTAAACATTATTTAAAAGTTTAAATCAAAATTTTTTTGATTTATTTTTCTAGCTATTATAGATATTTTTATTGGAAATTCTTAAAGTTGATTATAGATGAAAAAAATTGCATCATTAAAGAGTAGACGAAAGGACGTAAAAGTCTTATTTATTCAAAGAAAACGTCGATATAAGATTGAGTTTCTTGTTGCTGATAGCTTGAATGGCGTGGAATATGCAAATGAAGCTGGCAACAACGGATTTCAACTCAATACTGATATTAGTACAGTTGATAATGGCACTCAATTCAAACTAAATATTCACCTCAATTACACCTCAAAATCTTGTTTTACTTCTAAAAAGCGTGGATATGGAAGACTTTTTTGGAAAAGTCGAAGAGGAGGTACTTTCTGCTTTTATATAAAGGATAATGCTGTTCATGGATTTTCTGCGTTCATACCAAACAAGCTGGGTACTTTGGAATTTTTGAATTCAAAAGCACCATACATTGGCAGCAAGAGTTTTTCTGATTTGGTTAATTTATGCATTAAAAAGATTAGAAATCTTTTTAAAGTAGGTTTTCATGAAGTAATGTGTTATGATGAAAATGATGAAGGCAGAGACTTAGCTGGATGCTTAGTATGCTTCTTTCCTAAATATTTTGGACAACGAATATCAATTTTGCCATGTGGACATCGTTTTCATGAAATATGCTTGAGGAAGCGTTTGGCAAGTTACCATAATTGTCCTATATGTGAAAAACCAGTTGAAAAGGAAGCTTTATTCATCACAAAAAATAAACTTATTGAAGAAATCTGCATTTAGAACTAGGTACGTTTGTCGTGTTTTCACTGGTTCTTTTAATTAGTTTCACATTTAATCTAAAATAATTGAATATGTTTTTTACTTTTTTCAGTTTCATAATATCGGGTTTTCGGAAATATTTATAAAGAAAGAGATGGGGTTTGGTACTTAAACAGAAACACTTTAAAGCAACTATCTCAACTAAATACATAATGGTTTATTTAATTAATTCCTAAATAAGGTTTTTTAATTCATCAATTCCACGTCTTAGCTAGCTTTTTGTTGGCTGTTTTGTTTCGGTCAGCATTGGAACCATCTTATCTGGTTTTTGAAAGACATCTTTTCGTATCTTACAAAAAAGAACGTTTGATAGCAATTGGTATAATAGTATATTTAAAGTGTTTTTGATAAAATGACGTTTCAAAGTATTTTTTTATTCTAATCATAGCATTTAAACTGTTTTTTCATGTTACAATTTTGATTATAATATATAGTGTTTGTGTCTAGTGACTTTTTAACCAGTATCTTAAAATTTCATATTTATTTTCTAAGAATAAATGCTCTAATTGGTTTTTTTAATCTAAACACTTGTTTTGAAATTTTCAAGTTTTGCGTTAACTCTATGATAAATTTATTTCACTTGTGTAATATGTTTGTTTTACATTTTAATAAAGAAAATTCGACAAAACTTTATTAAGTTTGTCCCTATTTAGAAATTATTGAAACTACCTTGTTTGATTTTTACCATTTAAATAGTAGTTTTAGTCAACTTTTTTTTCCATTATATTTTTATGTATACACTTTTAATTAGGATGACATTTCCTAGTTAAAAAATATATTAATTTTACAGAAGTAGATATTTAATAATTGTTTATACAAATAAAGGAAAATGAATCATTTCATTTAGTATTTTTACCTTACTAAACGTTTTTTGAGTAAAGTTAAAACATTGATTTTTTTTTCGATAAAATAAAATTAAATTAAGCCAGAACAATTTAATCTCTAAAGTAAATGAGAGTTGCAACTTTATAAAAGTAAAATTGTATTTTGAGTTAAACATTGTAGCAAAACAAGGGTACTAGCTCCAATTGCAATTACTAAGCAAAATTTATCTAACTTCAAATTTCAAAAAATGACTTAAATTGCAATTAAATTTAATTAAATTATAATTTCTTGCTAACCGTAAGAATAAAACCCTATTCAGTGTGGAGATTTTCTATGAGTGACTGAAATATTTAATCACTTATATTTACTTTTATCTGGTGCGATTGTTTTCAATTATCAGTTAATCAACCTTAAATATTTCTGAGGAATTTATTTAACGTAGCTAAAACAAAATCAATTGCAAATATTTTGTTAAAAATTGTATAATACTTTACATAACAAAGCGTAAACACAATTACACAGCAATCATTTTAAATCAAAGGTTTTTGTAAAACAAAATCTTTCTTTTAATAACAATTAAAAACAAATATGCATTAGAGAAGTAAAAAACTTTGAAAATCTCAAAGTTTATTAGTGGACAAACATTTACACATAACTTAAGCAATATTTTACACCTTCGAAGTATTTATTAAAACAAAACTAAAAATAAATAAGAATCGGTAAAACCTACTTCAGTAAATTCTAAAAAGGTAAAACTTTTCTGAGAAATGGTTTTATTAAATCTCATCAAGTCCATAAATTTAAATCAATCACTAAATAAGGTGAGTGCAAAAAAAGGTTCAAATCATTACTTGTCTTAAAATTTCAAACTAACGTTTAGACGTCACACTACCGATCAATCTTAGAGTGACCGTTCACATGAAATCCATCAGTATTATGACGTCAATTAGAACACATTTTGACAAAAAGACTTTAAGAATCATAAATGGATTATCCTACCTTATTAGTTATAGCTATAGTAATGAAATCAGTTGAAATATGGACATCTTTTTCCTTAATGAAAGATACACATGAAGATACACATTAGTGTAATCTATTATATGCCTTGGAAAACATCTGGTTAAATGAGATTATCGATAAAAATAAATACCTGTTCGAAACCACGTATAACACAAGCAGACTGACGCTTAGCATAAGATGAATGTTCTGTTCTCTATGTTGAAAAGAGAGTTTTTTCAAGAAGACATTTTCTTCTCCCTCCTTTTTAATACAATCATAATCGGTTTTAAAAGGTGAAACAGTTTAGTAGAGGTTAGCAGTGGCAAGTTTTTACCCATCTTTAGGATTATGTTATTAGTTTATTTTTTTAATTTAAAATTTAAAATTGGCATTTATATTGCCAAAATCAATGAAAAACTGTAGTTTGACTAAGCTAATGGGTGAACTCGATGTTTCTACAAAGAAACCTGTCATATTTTCCATGATCGTCGGTGATTCTTACTCTGATAACAATTCTAGCATGATAACAGAGAACTAGTTAGTGACTAGGTAGTTAGCTTCTGACAAAGAAGGTGATCGACATTCACAAAAAACTTTTTTTTCAACAAAAAATAAAATTTTAAGTTTATTAGCACCTAATTCAAGTAGCACCTGATTTATGTGAAGGTTATCGTTAAAAAGTTACTAAGTAATTCAAATTTAAGTTTGGTTTTTCAAATTTTTTTTTTGAGAATTTTAAAAATAAAAATTTTGTTGAAATGGATCTAATGTAAAAATATACTAGGCCAACTTTTTGCATGCAGGTAAAGTCAATAGGAACAACCAACTAATTTCAAATACAAAGTTTGTGGTCCAACATGGGACTTTTTAGAAAGAACAGAAATCGCAAATAACAGCTAGTCCCACATCTTATTTTTTCACATTTCCGCACAATTGTGAATACCATCCTTCCAGTCTAAAATATCAATTCACAAAAGTCATTTATCAAATCTCATAATCGTCAAAAGATTTATTCTTCTATTACATTAGGTATGTTCTTAAACGCACGGACGATTATTGACAAAAATTTTTAATTTAAAGCTCTTTTGTATTCCCAAGATTTCACAATTGTTTTTATTACTGAAACTTGGTTGAAACCATTTTATCCTGATTCTTTTCTGGTTGACTGTAATCGTTTTTGTGTTTTACGTTGTGACAGACTGTATGATTAAGGCGAATGTGTTTGCGTAGATTACATGGCTTCTTTCCAAGATTCCCAGAATTAAGATCAATGCAGTTAATCTTACAAGATTTGCTTATTGATTCCGGTTTTCATAATTCAAAGTCCAAATTATCTTCTTTTATATGTACCTATCTACAACCCTCTAGAACTACTGACTGGACTATTATGGCCTTATTAAAGGTTTACAGGAGTGTCTTATGTCCTGAGTTATACATTTGAGGAATTAAAATTTTAGTAAAATTGATTGGAATAACCCGAATTCAGTGTTTATTGCTTAACTTAAATATCGACAATCGGTCATTTTAAGTCATGTCTTAATGAGCTTTCTTCAAGCTAACAACCTATCTCAAATGGGTACTTTTCCTATCCAAGTTAGTGGTAATATTTGGATCTTCTTCTCACATCAAACCCTCAGAACTTTATCTACGTTGTTCAAACAGAACATTTTGCTCAAAAATGCGATCACAACAAGATTCAAACTTCATCAAAGTTTTTCCATAAAGGTTAAAACTCAAAGCAGACGAAATTTTTATTTTGAAAATTATGCTCGTACTAATGAGTTTCTATCCGGTGTTGACTGGATTCTATACTCTACCAAAGACATCAATACTGTTTATTCAAGGCTTACTAACGTCGTAGAAAAGTCAATTGAAAAAAATAATACCTTTTAAAAAGTTCAACAAGAAGCAGTTATTGCCCAATTATTTCAAGAACTTACAACATTTAAAATACTTTATGTACAAACAACCTAAAGCAGACCATGCAATAAAATATTTATACAAAGATCTTTGTATAGTATGCTGTAACTTCTAAGCTCTTTTTAGGAAAAGATTGTGCAGTCTTAGTTTCAGCTAGCCAAAACAAGTTTGTTGGCTTCAAATCTCAAGCTTAAGACGGACCTCAAATATCTCCATTACTTTATAACAGCAACCGGCTTGTGATAAAACCGGAGAATAAAACTGAACTTCAAAACAAACAATTAAATAAATAGTTTTTTACCGATGATGGAAAAAACTTCTTCTTTTTCCTACTTAGAAATTTTAACAAATGTCTCTTAGATGATAGATCTTGACATAACGGTCGATATGGTTGCTGAGGCTATTTCTTCCTTACAATCATCTGTTTCCATGACCACTGATCACATGAAAACCGTTGTCTTAGAAATAAAAGCTACATCATCTTAATTACTACTCTTATCACTCACTTAACGTCACTTTGAAACAAGGAAGGGTTCCTTAGATGTGGAAAAAAGCTATCAAAATTCCTATTTGCAATAAAAGTAACAAAAACAGACCAGTTTCCCTGACTTCATTTATCTGAAGACTTAAAGAACATATATTTCTGACTCAACATATTACTTTACTTATTGAGCTTCCAGCCCATTACAAAACGAAATATTCCTTATGACACCATAAATCTCGATTTTGCTACAGCACTTGTTTTTATCCCACAAAGCGTCATTATTGTTTTACATAATTTAATAACCAGTAGCTTTATCTCAAAGTGTATTTAAGATTACTTATCAGGTAGAATCTAGAAAACTTATATTGAAAGATGTTTGGAGGACTATTGAGATCTCATGTGTTATAACTTTTCTCTCTATTTTTCTTACGTAATAGAATTTGTAAGAATATTTGTGAAACTGTGTTTTTAGAGAGAGGTAACCTCTTCAGACGCCCTCTATTGCATTAATTGCAATAAATAATAAAAAAAGTGAAAATTTCGTTGCTTACTAAAAACAACCTTTACAACAAAAATGCTAAGAAGTATTAAGATGGCTGCATCTACATCATTATTATAATTCTAATCTTTTATGGTATTGTAGAAGATAGCCAGCTCTTTTCAACTAAGAATCTGCACTACAGAAAATCTAAAAATCTGAATTTGCAAATGTGCGTTAATTTACACATATTTTTTGTCATACTTATGACGCTGCAACTAAAACTGTATTAAAAACAAACTAAAAAGTGACAAAACTAGTTTTGGACAAAGGGATTCTACTTATTAGAGTTCTGGAGCCTTAACAAAGTAAAAATCTTGAAAATGGTTGACAATTAATTATTTAGATTTCCTTTAGCAAACATCAGAACTAAGATGTTAATTCCAAATAAATTTGAAAACATCAAGTTTTAGCATATCTAACTAAGAGATTTTAGTAGTATTTTTATAAACTAGTCAGAATACTTGATGATTGTGAATAAATTTGTTTCAAAACTACCTGATAATGAATGATTTTTGCTGACAATTGTCAATAGAACACAACCAAATTAACCATGGCGACTTTTATTAAGTCTTAACCAGTTGATGATATAAAATAGTTATGAAAAAATAATAACTAAACTAGTTTAATTTTTGAAGCACTGGTTGACAGTTGCGTCTGATAATGTTATACATTTCTTGTGCTTATTCATAAGTAAAAGTTGATATGCCATTATTTGAAGTGAAAGTTTTTATTGTTATGTGCTAAGTGATTAAGAAA
Source organism: Pegea sp. RAD2-039 (assembly GCA_034620365.1). Lineage (NCBI taxonomy): Eukaryota > Metazoa > Chordata > Thaliacea > Salpida > Salpidae > Pegea > Pegea sp. RAD2-039. The sequence continues at coordinate 16,217 of JAQGEQ010000039.1, read as the reverse complement.
CTTGATATTTTAAACATGTTGTCGACTATAGAAAAGCCGATGAAATCATTTCTTACAAAAGTTTTGAAACCATGATTTGCTTGACATACTTTCTAAGTTAACTTAAACTGTGCAAGACTAATTAAAACATTTATCATCGAAATTTTTTGCCTTGCAAAAATAGTAGTAACAGTTTCTAAAATAGTTCTTTAGATTTAATATAAATCAAAAGTAGTTTATCATAATCAGTTTATGCAAACGCCAACGGTCAAATATTTACCAACATGCATCTTCAAAAGCCTAAGAAAGAAATTGGAAAAAATTAAACTTAAAGTAACTATTCTGCTTAAAAGTATAACAACATTATTTTCATCAATAATCTTTGTTTTAAACTTGTAGATAACAGTGGCACTTATTGACATAAGGGCTTTCTAGGTGAGTTTTTTTGATTTTTAAAGCTTTTATAATTGTTTCTATTGGATCTGAGGATTTAAATAAAAACCATTAAATCATTCACTAAGTTTTGTATGAGAAAAAAATAAAAAAGAGATAACACTTAACTACAATAAAGAAAGCCTTATTAAGCCGAGATGCGACCTTCTTTAAAAACGCTAGTTCAATTGGGATACATGATTTACATCTTTATGAAATCTCTTTCAAATAGGAAGCATCCGTTGTTGGCAATTTTTTCTACATTAAATACCTTTCACTTCATTAGTTTCACAATCAACTTTAAAGTATATAGCTAAGCAATTAAAATGCAAACTAGTAAAATTATATGAAAAGCACAACTATTTTGTGAAACTTAGTAACTTACTATGTTGGAATCTTAATTAACGTACAACAGTAAATCTCAAAAGTTTATAAGATCTACTAAAATGTCTCTTAATTTATTTTGATCTAATCTACGGCTGCAAATGAAAAGTTATGAAATTCTGAAGGTAAACAGAATAAAACAAAATGACTTGTGAAAATTAAGTAAAAACTTTCAATCGTCACGATTTATCAAAACTATAAATGACAAACAATAACACCACAAAAGCATGATTGAATGTAAGTTATGAATCAAAAGTACAGATTGAGATAAAACACAAAAATTGGAAGCATTATAAAATACTTGCTTTAAAAATACCTAGACAATATTGTTAACATTATTGTAATAAAAATAATAGGTTCTTATACTGTGAAAATGTCAGGAAGAAAATTCTAAACTCTACCTTATCCTTTGGAAAAGCTGTTAGTTTTCTGAAGGTTGATTAAGTTGTTGGACAGCTTAATTAAAGAAAATCCTCTGAAGATGTAAATTTTGAAGACTGAGCTCCGTTCAATCATCTTCTATTTTTGAACCTGAGAGTTTAAGCAGAGACCTATATGAAAATTTTATAGTTAGAAGGATTCTATTTGTAATTATGATATGTAGTAATTTGAAACTTGAGCCTAGCGACACCAACCAATTTGTATATTTTTGTCATATAATTGTGTAAAACGATTGACATTAGTTTTATCTTGAACTTTTTGAACTCAACCAGCTCATTAATTGATGCTAGTTGTCTTTCGTTTACTTTTCTTCAACTATATATTTTTTCTGCTACTAAAAATGATTTATATATATATACAAGTCCTACCCAAAAATTATGTAAATCCATTCATAGAAATTTTGAAACGGCCTCTATTTAAAATTACATTAATATACAATCAAGTATTTATCTTTTAATGAATTTGTTTCGAGAATGAAGGAAATGGCTAAGGAGTATGAGAAGTAAGACACAAACTGTATCAATTTTTCTGTTATCACTAATCATAAGTAGATATGTTTCTTTTAATAATATGTTTTATTCTTCTAATTGGAATCTCTCAAAATGTTGACCAATATTTTGCTGCACAAGTGTAATGGATCCGGTGTTAACAAGGTGTTGTGACAAACTGAACGATGTCTCGTTCTTGCTTTTGACAAAGACAGCAGAAAGGCTACAATTTTAGCAGAAAAGAAAGTTCCAATATCTACGTTTTTCAGCACATAATCACCGATAATAAAATTGCTAGGACAGGGCTCTGTATTTAAACACTTTTCTAATATATCCATTATAATAGGCAAAGTGAGAACTTCAACATTTGTGTAATTTTCTTCATTCTGTATCACGTGATCTGTAACGGTTATATTTAGTTTAGAAAGCCCTTTCATTTTTATTTTTTTTGAAAAAATGTTTTAGGAAAATAAAATGTTTTACTGATTTGTTTTGGAAAAATACTTAGTTAACTTACCGAGAGAGTCTTCAAAATTTTCAATTTTTTCTAAGTCTTGTAACACCTCCTCACTTTCTACTTAATCATCCATAACAAATCGTAGCAATATGACGGACTTTCAATTTTCTAACAAATTTTCGGAAAAATCTTCTGAACTTTCATCCTTCAGTGAGGGTACAATCACATCATCTATTGGTTCCAGATAATCTGCCATTGTATCAGCTCAAATTTTTGTATCTTTTGTGAAATCTGTTTAAATCACAGCAAAATTTAAATATTCTTAAATTAAAGTTCAAATCTTATTAATTATTGCTATAAGGGAAATGTTAAGGTGACATTAATTATTAAATTATGAAAAAAAATTATTTTCTAAATTATTTAGTAGAAGGATTTTAAAAACTATATTAACAATTAATTAATATAATGGTCAATTTATGTGATAAATATAACTTTCATCAAATATACTTCAATTCTATGTTTGAAAAATTTTTAAATGCTTGAAAAACTATAGGATACATTAGCAAAATACAAGGATTTTTAACATGATTAGTTGATAATATATCTATATTGATAAAACATTTATATATTTTGAAGCTCATCAAATTAAAATAATTAATTTTAAAATCTTTTGAAGCTTTTTTTATAAATTTGCTTCTTATTTGTAAAATGAATAACTTTAAGATTTTGATAATAGTTTTTTTTTGTTTAAAAATTTTACTAGAATTTTAATTACTTTATAATTAACTGTTTACAGTTAGTTAAGCTTAAAAACATAATCAAAAGTTGTATATAAAACTGTAATGATTATTTTACAGCAATTGTTGATAAAACAACAATAATTTCATTGCTTGTAAAGCAGCCCTATACAAAATTTAGGATATATAGGCATATATAAAGAACAGTTTAGAGGAAGTTTAATTTTTTGAATCAAATAAAATAAAATAGGTCTTACTTTCTTTAGATTTAGTATTCATTTTATACTTTACATATCTTGAAAATTTGAAATAAATGAAGAAGCTCTTTTAAATTAGTAGAATATTATTACATCACTTTAAATTTACTGAATAACTATTAAGAAAAAACTATTTACAAAAACGTTTATTTACCAAAGTGTTAACTTGAGCTTAAACTTTAACATTTGAATTTAAAATCATTTTGTTTATTGTAGTAATGATGATTACAAGCTTTTATCATATCTATCATTATTGGGGAAACAGGTAGTTCAGTAAATTATTTTAATAATCAAACCCTTTTTAATTTTGCACTTGTACTTATTGGAATTCTATTAATCTAGGAGTTATGGTTTTTTTGTACAATTTTTATCAATTTATTAAAAAGAGAAACAGACTGTTACCAGATATTAATAATAAAAAAAGAAGTTTCTTATTTATAAATATCTCTTTTAAAACTTTTTCAGTGTATATTGTTTGAATTCTTATGCTATAAAAATCAAAAACTTTAATAGCCTTCATTTGTGCTTAGTATGAAGCTAGTAATTAGATTTCAGTTGGTGCAGAAAAACATTTTACAGGCAATACTTCGTTTGTCATTTGTGATTTTATTTTTTTGCACATCTTCTGAGAGCTTTTAAACTTTATATATAACATTTTACGGTTAAAAGTTTTAAGCTTTGAAAAAACAACCGTTTTGTTTGATAAAAAAGATTATGACTAGCTAGCAGTTTAATTCATTTAAAAAGTTGGACATACTGCTTAGTTATAAAAATAGAAGAATAATTTAAGCTAACCTTCTAAATGCTATTTATTTTGTTCATTTAAACACAAAATCATTTATAGATTTCAAAACCAACATTATGTTTTGCAATGTTTCTGAAGTAATAGAAAACCTTAAATATGTTTGAAGATTTATTTTTAATTGTAGAATAAGTTGTAAAAAAATATTTTTTAATCTTTGAAGCATTTACCTAAAAATGTTCTTATTCAAATTTTTGTTTCTAATAGCAGCAGCTTATAATTTGTTTAAAGTAGAGCCGTATCATTAAGGCATATAACTACAATGAATAAAGAAGATATTGTAAAATCGTTTGATCTTCCGTGGTTAGATTGCTTCATGTTTCTTGCAACCGGGGAATCTCCTGTCTTCAGTGATCCATTACACTGTAAAAGCAAGCGAATTTGCCAATTGAAAACGTTTTTTGGTAGAGCACTTCATGCAGAGGTATGTCTGGAGGTTAAAGATGGTTTTTTTGGATGCTCAGAGGATTGCATCATTCTAAACAAGGTGTTTAGCCACATAAATAATTGTGATAGAGGGATGGATTGCAACTACCCGTCTTGTTCAATTGTCAAATTGGTCATAGATCACAATGAGAGTTGTGAATTAGAAAAATGCTTTTACTGCCGACCGACTCCTGAAGTAAAAGCTAAATTTCAATTACTTTTCAATGATAATGCGTAAGACTGAGATCTAAAGCTTTGTTTCTTCTTGGATATCTCTATAACTTAGTAACATGTTAATTTTCCAGTATGTCAATATTGTTCAAATACTCAATTTAAAACAAAAAGAGTTCATTGTAAACTAATAAAAGTCGTTTCATTCTCAGATATAAACAGTGTGACTTGATATTATAATTAGTAATTATCTAAACCTTTTTATAAAACGTTTTAAATGAAGCTTATTGAAAACATAAGCTTCATGACAGAGTTTTAAACTGTAAGCATTTTTTGGAAACAAATGTCTATCAGAATGAATAACTTTATGAAGATCAGCTTAAAATCCAATTAAGTCCGGGACATAAATGACGATAAAATTGAAGTCTTCTTTTTAAATAACAATCTCTAATTCTTAGTTAGAGAAGCTGACAAGAATTTCATTTTTTAATGATACAAAAAATTTAAGCAAGAAAAGTTTTTATATTAGATGGTGGTTATTAATAATATATTGTTTCTAGGTTTATAAGCTTGCAAAATACAGTCGTGATGAACAAAGTAATAAGATATATGAAAGAATTGAAATGTTTACTTCAATCAATAAAAACTAAACTAGTTAAAATTTTGAAATACTAGTTGACAGTCACGTCTAATAATCGTTATACGTGTCTTGTGCTTATTTATAACAAAAGGTTGAAATTTTTCATGAATTTAAATGAAATGAAAACTCTTGTTTGTAATTGTTAATTGTTTAAACAATTTAATATTTTAAGCAAGATGTTGCCGATAGAAAAATCTATTAAATCTTGTTTCTACAAATGTTTCGAAATTTTGGTTTGCTTGATATACTTTCTAATTAAACATTTACTATGCAAAAGTATTGAAAACTTTTTTCTTCATAAATGTTTGCTATGCAAACCGTAAATAATTACTTTACAGTAATTGTTGATAAAACAATAATGATTTCATTGCTTGTAAAGCAGCCTAATACAAAAAATTAGGATTGAGGCACACATAAATAAAAATTTACAAAAAAACTCAGTTGTAGAACCAATTGAAAGAAAGAAGTTTATACTTTCGTTTGATTTAGTCTTCATTTTATACTTTTCATATCTTAAAGTTTTGATAGAAATTGAAATAACTCTATTAAATCAGTAAAATTATACTACATCACTTGATATTGACTGAATAATGCTAAAACAAATAGTTTTTACAAAAATATTTATTTACCAAAGTATTTACTTGAGATTAAACTTTAAAATTTAAATTTAAAATGACTTTCTTTAGTAAAATGATGATAATTATATCCTATTATTATACTTACCATTCTACTTGTACCAGGTAGTTCAGCATATTAAGTTGATTACCCAATCTCAACCCATTTTGAAGTTTTATTAGCTGTAATTGCAATAAGTTAGGAGACTTAACTTTTAGAATGAATTGAAATTAATCCTCGAAAATTTAAACTCAACTATCAATTCTAAAAACTACTTCGATAGTTTTTTGGTTGTTCTAACTTTGCTTTCAATGTGGCAAACTTACATTTTAGATTTAATTTTGTAAAACTTGTCAAAATTTCATAAAAATATTTTATCTACTAAAACTAAGTCAAGAATTAATTATTTTACATGGTTACTGCTTTTTTATATACAATATGAAAAATGTTACATGCTATCTTGCAACATAGTTTACTTGCAAATTTCAAGTTTGAATTAAAATTTTGTTAATTATTGCAATTAAATGTAAAATATTGTCAAGAATTTTTTGTTTTGATACAATATATTTTTTAAAATATTCAAAAAAGATCTTATAAATGCTTTAAGATATAATAAGATTAAAATAGAATACTATTCCGAGGTGATTTTACACAGATATATGTTATAGTTTAGTTAAAACAAAAAGTTGATTATATGGTTTTCAGCTTCAGACAAATACTATTGACAGAATTAAAAAACAAATTAATCCTTCTCTAGATTTTCATCACTGCAAATGAATATGATATTATTTGAATCAGAAAGTTTTATTTAAATGCATAAGTTTAAAATTATAAGAAAAGAAATAACTAACTTCTTTTATTGTTTGATGAATTTATGGTACTGAAAGAATATTTTAGGTAGTTACGTTTTTCTCAAATAGAGGAAATATCATAAGCTATCATAGAAAATTTGACATCATTATCAAATGTTTTATACTCTTTAAGTTGTTATTTTTATCAAGCATTTTGTGCAACTATTATTTAATTTTAAGCTTATTGAATTAATGTTAATAAACGTTTTGATTCTAAAATCGTGCATTCAAAAGATAAAAGATTTTTGAGTATTTAAATTACACGCATATATTCAGACTTTTTTTATCAATTTTTCTGCTATCTGCAGTGTTTAAATTCTTTCTTAAACTAGACTTTTTATGAAAATTTTAATTCCAAAATAGCTTTTTTCCACTATTTGTTTTGGCATTTGTTTTAAAATCAACAAATTTGATTGTGTTTATCTTTTCTTTTGTATCTTTTTTTTGAAGTTTAATATTTCTCAAAGTTTAACAAAAACTTATTTCAACATTTTCAATTTTAGAAATTAGGTGCTTATCTATTTAAAAAAGAAGTCACATTTGCAGATAGCAATTATTTTTATATATTTTAAAAAGCTCTAAGCGACTTTTTCTAGAATTATTTATTCGCCAAACATGAAAAGGATATATATCATCTTAAGTAGACTTTACCTATTTTCACTTCTTTAAAGCTGATAAAAAGCCATCTCAGAAGTTTTAGCAGTTGAAGAATATTAGTGGAAAACCATTTAAAACGTTAGTATTTTCTGTTGCCTTTGAATATTGAAAACTTTGTAGCATTTCAAAGTTCAGAGATTAAACCTAAAAACCCGAAAAATTATTTCTTAGAGTTAAACTAAACCTATAGACAAAAATTAATAACTAAAAGATTTGTATGAACCCGAAAAACCCTATAAGTTTGAAATATAAAAGTAATTAACAACTTTTATTTTCTAACTGGCCATTTCAGGCTTTTGTAACTATTATTAAAAATGAGAATAAAGAAATTGTTTACAAAAATAAAATAAATAAATTTAAACATAATATTCTGGAACATTTAAACAATAGAAATGAGAAGTTTTGAAACACAATAACTTAAACTTTCAAATGAAAACTGATTTGAGAAGAATTTTAAAAATTGTTCCCAAAAATAGTTTATTTGACTTGTAAATTAAATTAACATCGAATTAAAGAAACACTAAGTAAGATTTTAAATTTGCATATAATATTTCGATCGTTCAGTACAAAAAAAATAATTGTTAGCATGTAAAAGTTGATCAGCTTATTTTAGTTAGGAACAAAGCTCATTTCAAAAACTACAAAATTCAAGATATCTTGAATAATGGCATTTATATATATCTAAGCCTGATACAGTAAAAACCTAACTTGAAGTTTTTACCAAGCATCAACCAACACAGAATCTAAATAGCAAATAAAGTTAGGCTATCAGTAAGTTAAAACCTTCTTTTATTCAGCTACAATACTTTTAGATTAAATCTATAAGCATCATCTGTGGGCTCAGCCATACCTGATTATAAAACCAAAAATGACTGTATTCTGATTTTACAGTAAAAAACTTTAACTATGACAACAATAAGATGATGAAATTATGCCATGTTTAAATCAAATCATTTCTATAACTCAATTTTTATGGTATAAACAAAGATATAAACTCCTTATTTCAGATGAAAGTAATCAGTATTGAGAATGCTACAAGTTTTTTAATTAAGTTAATTAAATTTATGCTCAATTGTTTCATAAAAATATTTTAAATTCTTTGAACTATCATTAACCTGTTGTTTTAATAGTTTTACTTTTAATTAAAAAATCTAGAAAGTCTGATAGAGAAAATAACTACAATTGATTGTAACTAGTTGATTTTAAATGGAAAAAGTGATTGCTCTATAAATGATATGGAGAAAAAAAAACAAAAAGAAAAAACTTCAGAAGAAAACTGGAGATATAGAGAATACTGAAAATAGCTTACACAAATGAAATTTATTAAGTAGCTAGCAAACACATCAGAACATACTAAGAAAAAGAAAAACACAAATTAAAATAAAGAAATTATAATGATAAGGGCGTTAAGATTTTTAATAGGGATTCATATTTATAGAAATACTGACCACATTTATATATCTAGATATAAAGAATATGAATAAGATATAGCTAAAAATGTTAACATATTGGTAAGAAGGTACAACTTCAGACAGATTTTCTTCTTAGTCTGATTCAGTGACAACATCAGAAGAACTAGATTCCGTGGTCAACCGAGAACTGTCACCTGAGCCAGAGAGTGTATCTTCATCAGACTCAGGGATAATCTCAACATTTGGGGGATTAATCACCTCATGCACAAAAATATCTTCTCCTTCTTGAAGTAACTCATCAGAGTCAAGAGCATAAATTTGTACATATTGATTATGTTCTGATGAATCAAGATTAAGAAATTGAACATCATTAACTCCGACAATAGGAAGATCACAATCCTTATACATAATTTTATGCATAGTCTCTTCATATTCTTCTTCTAAAATGTTCAGTTCTTCTTCTGGATCTCGAATTCCACTGTGATTAAACCAAGATACACTAACAGTGCTTGGAATAAATGATGGAAAAGGAGTTGTCATCGTTGTAGTTTAAGAATTAATATTTATTATTTCTTATGCAATCTAAAAAAAAAAGAAATAAATATGTTTCTAAATTTTATATCAAGAATTAATGGTCAAGTTTTTAAAACTATTTTATTAATGTTTGGTATATCATAAATAACAGGCAAGTTAAAAAAGGCAAACATAAAACATTAAGAGTTGCCTTTTAAATTAACAGTCATTATTATTAATTATTATTATTAAATAATAAGTATTTTAAAAGCAAATTGATTTTAAACAAGTTTTAAATTAATTAAAGTAGTTTAAAAAAATACAAGAATAAATTTATTAAACACAAATTAAGCGAAATTATAAATTTTTTAGTTGAAAGAAGTAATAATGAAAGGAATAATAATAGATAAGAACAGGAATAGTTTCTACCACAAAAATATTAAATTAAACAGAGGTCAACTCATGAAATAATTAATAAGAAATTAATAAAAATTCTGTTGCCAATTTTAGTATGAAACTCAACACTAACATAAATTCTAAAGGTTTGCATCTAATTCTGAAAAAAAAAAACCTTATAAATAGTAAAAATTTCACCTTTTAAAGTTCAAGCTAAAACGTATGTTCTTAAAAAAGTCTTTCAAATTTTATGATTTTAGTGTTTGAGTAGTTTTTAATTCTATTTAAATGTTGAAAAAACTATTCTCATATTGTAAACCTAACACAAAATGTTGAGACACAACAAACGGTTTACACTCGTGGCAATATGCTATGACTTGCATACATTCGTTGAAAGAGGGAAAAACCCTGTAACAAAACATCTATCTATTCAGTACAACATAACATTTAGCATCAGTTTATTTTGCTAAAATGCTTAAAAAATAAAAATTAATCATCAAATTTAGAAGATTTTTATTTTTTAACTGTTTCAAGAACTTGTTTAAAACAGTTTATTGTTTTAAATCAAGCTAATATTTCAATCGGAGGTTGTTTGAAAGTACTTCGCTTATAAGAAAAAGAACTTTTGAAATTTAAGCATTTGAAATTTTATATTTATACAACAATCATATTATAAATTAGATTTCAATATAAATTTTGTCAGAAATTTGGCAAAAAGTTTAGATATATGCTGATTAAATCGACTACTTTCGAAAATAAAAAATTGCCTTCAAAGTTAAGAGTTTGGAAATCTGTTAAAAACTTTTCGGATAGTGTCAAATACTAAAAGAAATCTTAGTTTTACGCTGATTACCATTTCAAGCAGAACAAAAGTATATGTAAAAGAATGCAAAAAGGTGTTGGTATACAGTTTTAACAAAATTTCAAACTTAAACAAATTTTAAATTTAAATAAGTTCATTTATAAATTATATGCTATATTCCAAAATGAGCCAATACATTTAATTAAAGTTAAGGCAAGTTTGGTAAAAAGCTTTTATCTTTAATGATTATTATTAATAGTCACGAGTGGCATTTTTTTAGTAGTTAATAAAAGAGTAGAAACATTTCGGTAATAAAAATTTTGGTGTATGTAATGTTTTAAAATATCAAAGCTTACAGAATATTATAGAATTCCATATTCTTACAAGTGTCTGTAAGATGATTGATCGTGACAGAAGGCCATTATGGTAACTAAAGATGTATTTTATTTAAAACTAACAGTTTTTAACACTCTTGATCAGAGATATGCTAAGTTTTAATAGAAAAACCACTTTCCTCCTATCTTACTCTACCTCTACTGTTTAAAATCAATCTTAGAAATTATAAATATCCCCAAATTTGCCATTGATCTTATTCAATTAAGGTGTGAAAGACCACTCCACCAACTAAAAACCATTTTAACGGACTTCAGTTATCTGTAAGATTGAAGAACCTATCATTCACCATTATATGACCGATCATCTTATGAAGAACTATCTGATACCTGATGTCTAGGATGACTTTGTGACACAGATATCTTCCTTAACTCAATATATTTCACCTTTTAACAAACTCATAGCCCATTATAAAAGTAGAAATTTTTGTGACATCATTTATCCTAACTTGGCTACATTATTAATTTTTTCATGCTGGTCAAATTTTAACAAAAATTAGAGATTGACAGATCTGTTTTATAATGAATAGAATACGATATATTAGATAGATTACAAAAACTCGTATTTAAATATCTGTATTTACCCTAGTCAAGTTATCCATGGAACTTGATAAGCTTCCGTTCTTGGACCCCCTTTTTATTACGTTTTATTCAAGATCTAACTAAAGGACTTGTAGCAGTGGATAATGTTAGTGGTTTGTATATGCAGATGACACTAAACGAAACTTTTGCAATCATTTAAAATTTCTAAAAGCTCTTCACACTGTAAAAGACTGGTATGCATACTAGGAGCTCAAAACTTAGACCAAATATTCCTAACTAAACATTTTTTGTCAATCAGCTGTATATTTCAAAGACCAGCAATAAATTAACAGATTTATGATCCCATATTCGGTACAATTCCTTGCCAATAACGTATCATCTGACTTTAAGTACAAGTTTATGTTTCTAAAATCTTTTCCATGACAATCAATCTTGATCACTTCAGTGTAATAACCTTTAATTAGTGGTACTCTTAAAATATATCAACTCAATCTAGTTTAAATATAGAATCTCTGGAACTACAATAAATTTTGTTTTTATCAATATTCTTGTCGTATATATATAGTAGTTTTATTGTTTGTGAGAGTGTCTGCTATTGAGCCATGCTCTTTTTAAGCTCTCTCTCAAGGATTTGGTAAAATAAATATCTAAATAAAGCAAACAATCTTCTTATTTTTTATTTTTTAATATAAACTTCAAGATTTTTAAGAAGAATCAGTTAACAATTAAATTAAAAAAGCTTGTAGGTAAAATATTATAAAGGCAAGATTAATTTGTATCTTGTAAACGAATAAAGCAACAACTCATCGTTAAGAAAAATCATACAAAAAAACTTCTTTAACTAAAAAAATGATTAAATGTGTATAATATTTTAAAGGTCAAAAACCAATCGACGTAATTATGTTTCTATATCAATTTATCCAAAATTAACTAATTTATTTACTAATACAACTAAATAAAAGTTTTTTTTGAAAAATTTTTAACAAAAATATCTTATATAACCAGCATTTAACAATTTATACTGGAGAATATTTGGAGATTAAACAATTTTCTAAAGATAGCTTTATAAAACTTTTATAAATAACTAGTACTGAGTTCTTTTTTTCTGTAAATAGCTAGACTTTTTCATTGTTAACTAAGAGTATTGCTTACTGTATTAATATATGTTTTTTAAGAAATTCAATTTGATTTACTAAATTTAAAGTTTAGAAAGTTTTCTGTAAAAGATATTCAATAACAGATAATCAGCGTTAAGGACTTTTATATAATTTCAATACAGTTGCTGTAGAAGGTTTTCTAGGTTACCTTAGAATGAGAAAAATTAATCTAAGATATCTATTTAAAGAAATAATTCATTATAGTTAAATAAGTAAATTTTTAATGGTGTTTTCAAAGTGGCTTTTCCATTGTTAAGAAGCTACAAAGCATTGTAAAATATAAAATATCAGTTAAATTTCCTATTAAAGTTGATTTCAAGTTGTAATTAGATTATTTGATTTATTATTTGAGGTTAAAGTTAGACATATTAGATTAGATAAGACTTAAATTTTTATCATATTTGTCAGACAGCTAAACGAGAAAAAAAAATTATTAAAATATTTAAATTAGCAAGTACCATATATAGATATGCTTGTTTTACGTTTTAATAATCTACAATATTTAAATTTTTTTCAGAAAAAATTCAAAATGCCATTTAAAGCTTCAATAAATTTGTAAGTTATTAATAATTAATAGTCTTATATCCATTTATAAAAAAACATTTTTTTCAGAAATCCGATGCTTATCACTTACAACAATTTTGTTTCGAAGTTCTTGAAGTATCATATACTTTTTGAAGTATTATTGATTTCGCTCTTCACTATTCATATTTTGACTCCCATTGATAACTCCATTGGATTAAGTCCTCTAAACGAGTGTGCAAGAAATGATTCCAATTGGACGGTTGCATCATCTGTATTTTGTGAGTAAACAATTTGCTCAAATTTGATTATTTAACTGATTATTTTGAATTTTTTTTCATTTTTTTAATGATTAAACATATATTATGTCATGATATAACGAAGAATAGTAAATTTAAAAAATTTTCAATAGGTTTTATAACATATAGTTTTTCATTTAAAACTCATGAAATAGATAATCATTTTCATTATGATTATAGACACTTAAATAGTACATCTACCTTTTAAAATCCTTACAATGAACAAAAATAGTTTCTATATTTATTAAGTACACTGTTTTAGTACTTCTTTGTCTGTTTTACAAGTTGGAAGCTCTGATTGGTTCGCTTGGATTATCTTTTGTAGTTACCTAACATTTATAGCATACACGTCTTGGGGCTCCTTATATGTAGGGTTAAGACTTCAAAAGAAAAATTTATTCATACAGCAGCTTTTCATTAGAAGTGGACATAGTATTTCAGGTGATTTTATTATTACTATCATTACAAATAATACAAAGTTTATCTAACAGAAAACAAGTTTAGTTTTCTCAATTTTCACCTAATTTTTAGGTTTTTCTTTCTTAGTGGTCAATTGTTGATAAGAATTTTGTTCGCAAACTAAACTATTTCATTTTATTTGTTTGATAGGTGCATTGTTTTTGGTTGCAATAATTAATGAACGTCAGAATCTAACTTGTGATTCAATCAAAAGTCAAATAACATCTTTTGCTTGGCTGTTACCTTCTATGATTCTTTTTTCTGGATTTACTTCTTTGATTATAACATTCATCCACTACGTCAAGTACAAAATTTCAGCATCTCATTTATAAGAGTATCAACAATGATAATAGAAAATAACTATTAACTATTAATTTTGGTCAATGTTTATAGAGCTTTGCAAATAACAAATATTTTAAGAAGTTTTTTTTTGAACAAATTGAATTTTTGATTGAAATTTTATTTGCAGAGAAAAAAAGAAAATGGCTGTAGATGATCCTCAATTTGAGTAAATGTTTCTTACTTTTTTATTAGTTTTTAATAGAAAATTTGGTATTAACTTAATAATCATTCGGTTTTTTGAACAGTGTTGCTAACTAAAACAATTAATTATCCTTTTGTAGAAATCCTATGCTTATTAGATATCAAATTTTCGTGCATAAGTTTTGGAAGTTTCACGCACCATTAGAAATACTTCTGATCGCTTTCTTTACTATTCTAATCATCACTCCCAATGATTTTGCTTACGATTTTGGTCCTTTCATTAATTGTTCGGAAAATATTTCTGATTATTCAATTGTTACATCTGTAGCTGGTAAGATTTGATTTTATAATGTTTTTTTATCTTAACATTTATTTTACTTATAATGCTTTCATTTAGCTTACTAAAAAGTAGAGAGGTTACGACTATAATTGCTGAAGCATGAAAAATATCCTTATAGCTTTGTAATAAATTACTGAAATTTCATCTTACTAAACATTTTGAATTTAATCTAGGTAAAAGCAGTGATTATTTTGCCTTAATGGTCTTCTGCAATTATCTAACGTTTGTTCTGTTTGCAATGTTTGGTACATTTTATATTGCTTGCAATATAATGCGAGTATTCTTATTCCAAACACAGTTTATAATTAACAGTGCATACATTTCATCAGGTAAGTTTTGACAAACAACAAAAATTTATACTTTCTTAAGCTCTGTTGAATAAAAATTTTATTTTTAGCATATTGTGGTTGATTGCTAAAATTTACTAGAAACTATATAATTCAATTAAAGTGTATTGAATATTTAATTGTAATAGTTTTACAAATTACCTTTAAAATTTTTCTTTAAAAGTTTGCATCAAAATTTAGAATTATCTTTAAATTATCCAGTAATTATCCTAACAAACTACAACTGGAAAATGTTTACAGTCACTTTATTGTTTTAAAGGAACCGCTTTATTTCTTGCATTCTCGTATAGCCGTGAAATTTCAATCTGTGATCCGGAAGAAAACCAAGTATCTAAATATGCTTGGGCGTTGGCTTCTGCAATTCTCTTTTTTGGTTTTTCTCGTCAGGTTATAACATCTTTCTTTTTTATCAAATATTTGATATTGAAAAGGTTTTACAATAATTCTAGAAAATACCTCGTTGAGTATCTTGACTTTACTGTTCATACACCTCCCAAACTTTCACCTTCATCAAGTAAAACCACTAGTGTGTAATTAAATACTATTTCTATTTCTGTTTATAAGCTTAAAAATTTGCATTTAATCCTCACATTTTAAAATAGTGACTATTTTACCAACAAAAGGTCTTTCTATTCTCTCTTCCTCA
The DNA here is from genome assembly GCA_034620365.1 of Pegea sp. RAD2-039. Classification (NCBI taxonomy): domain Eukaryota; kingdom Metazoa; phylum Chordata; class Thaliacea; order Salpida; family Salpidae; genus Pegea; species Pegea sp. RAD2-039. The sequence goes on along the minus strand of JAQGEQ010000039.1, from coordinate 569 downwards.
TCTGTTCTATATGTATCAGTATATATTTCGGTATTCTGTATCTCCATTATGTTTTTTTCTCAAGTTGGTTTCTTATCTATGTGCTTCAAACTATATCTTAATGGTCTGTTTAGTTTCTAAAAAAGGTTTTTTCTAACTTTTGAATATTTTGTATAACATATTAATACTTGATAATAAAGATTTTCTTTATCAATTTTACTCGTTTGACATGGGATTAAATAGTTCCTGTAGGGAATAATCAAATAATAATATTAGAGTTTTAAAGGTTTTAAACGATTTTTAAATTTTCTCGAAGCTATTTTTTAAGATGAGTTAAGAATCATAAGAGGGATGTTAGTCAGTTATCAATGCTTAGTGCAACGTTTCCATATTTGGATTTACTATCAGAAGTTTATCATGTGCTTGTTTAATGTACTTGACAATAATAATTAATTTTCTAATGAAAATCAAGTAATCCAGAGTAAGCAGTTTAAAATAAACTGAAAAATAAAAATTACTTTTATTTCAAAATTTCAAATGACTTTTATTGATTAAAAAAAAAAGTAATCATCGTTCTTTGCAATAATCAT